>WNWK01043112.1:0-15661 GCA_009830355.1 Cherax destructor
CACGGTGTAGTGGACACCGACGGTGAATCTCACAGTGTGTGAACACCACGACGGTGAATCTCACAGTGTAGTGTAGGCACCACGAAGGTGAATCTCACGTGTAGTGTGACACCACGACGGTGAATCTCACAGTGTAGTGTGAACACCACGACTGTGAATCTCACGTGTAGTGTGAGCACCACGACGGTAATCTCACAGTGTAGTGTGAGCACCACGACTGTGAATCTCACAGTGTAGTGTGAGCACCACGACGGTGAATCTCACAGTGTAGTGTGAGCACCACGACTGTGAATCTCACAGTGTAGTGTGAGCACCACGACTGTGAATCTCACAGTGTAGTGTGAGCACCACGACTGTGAATCTCACAGTGTAGTGTGAGCACCACGACGGTGAATCTCACAGTGTAGTGTGAACACCACGACGGTGAATCTCACAGTGTAGTGTGAACACCACGACGGTGAATCTCACAGTGTAGTGTGAGCACCACGACTGTGAATCTCACAGTGTAGTGTGAGCACCACGACTGTGAATCTCACAGTGTAGTGTGAGCACCACGACGGTGAATCTCACAGTGTAGTGTGAGCACCACGACGGTGAATCTCACAGTGTAGTGTGAACACCACGACGGTGAATCTCACAGTGTAGTGTGAACACCACGACGGTGAATCTCACAGTGTAGTGTGAGCACTACGACGGTGAATCTCAGTGTAGTGTGAGCACCACGACGGTGAATCTCACAGTGTAGTGTGAGCACCACGACGGTGAATCTCACAATGTAGTGTGAACACCACGACGGTGAATCTCACAGTGTAATGTGAGCACCACGACGGTGAATTTCACAGTGTAGTGTGAACACCACGACGGTGAATCTCACAGTGTAGTGTGAACACCACGACGGTGAATCTCACAGTGTAGTGTGAGCACCAGGACGGTGAATCTCACGGTGTGTGAACACCACGACGGTGAATCTCACGTGTAGTGAGCACTACGACGGTGAATCTCACAGTGTAGTGGAACACCACGACGGTGAATCTCACAGTGTAGTGTGAGCACCACGACGGTGAATCTCACAGTGTAGTGTGAACACCACGACGGTGAATCTCACAGTGTAGTGTGAGCACCACGACGGTGAATTTCACGTGTAGTGTGAACACCACGACGGTGAATCTCACAGTGTAGTGTGAACACCCGACGGTGAATCTCACAGTGTAGTGTGAACACCCGACGGTGAATCTCACAGTGTAGTGAGCACCAGGACGGTGAATCTCACAGTGTAGTGTGAACACCACGACGGTGAATCTCACAGTGTAGTGTGAGCACCACGACGGTGAATCTCACAGTGTAGTGTGAACACCACGACGGTGAATCTCACAGTGTAGTGTGAGCACCACGACGGTGAATTTCACAGTGTAGTGTGAACACCACGACGGTGAATCTCACAGTGTAGTGTGAGCACCACGACGGTGAATCTCACAGTGTAGTGTGAACACCACGACGGTGAATCTCACAGTGTAGTGTGAACACCACGACGGTGAATCTCACAGTGTAGTGTGAGCACCACGACGGTGAATCTCACAGTGTAGTCATGGGTCTTACTGTGCTGTTACGATTGTAATGATTAAATAAATTGTAATATTGAATATTGTTGATGAGTGACCATCATTGTGACAGTTGATAGTTACAGTGTATCTTATAACACATTGTAAATACACTGTATGTTTCTCAGTGTAAATACACTTCACGTTTCTCTCAGTGTATGTACACTTGAAGTAGGCATCACCTTGCGAGTCCCTCTAGTGAACGTCATACAAACTACCTCTGTTTGACTGGTAGTCATACAAACTACCTGTGTTTGTCTGGTAGTCATACAAACTACCTGTGTTTGTCTGGAAGTCATACAAACTACCTGTGTTTGTCTGGTAGTCATACAAACTACCTGTGTTTGACTGGTAGTCATACAAACTACCTCTGTTTGTCTGGAAGTCATACAAACTACCTGTGTTTGTCTGGAAGTCATACAAACTACCTGTGTTTGTCTGGTAGTCATACAAACTACCTGTATTTGACAGGTAGTCATACAAACTACCTGTGTTTGACTGGTAGTCATACAAACTACCTGTGTTTGTCTGGTAGTCATACAAACTACCTGTGTTTGACTGGTAGTCATACAAACTACCTGTGTTTGACTGGTAGTCATACAAACTACCTGTGTTTGTCTGGTAGTCATACAAACTACCTGTGTTTGACAGGTAGTCATACAAACTACCTGTGTTTGTCTGGTAGTCATACAAATTACCTGTGTTTGACTGGAAGTCATACAAACTACCTGTGTTTGACAGGTAGTCATACAAACTACCTCTGTTTGTCTGGAAGTCATACAAACTACCTGTGTTTTTCTGGAAGTCATACAAACTACCTGTGTTTGTCTGCAAGTCATACAAACTACCTGTGTTTGTCTGGTAGTCATACAAACTACCTGTGTTTGACTGGTAGTCATACAAACTACCTGTGTTTGACTGGTAGTCATACAAACTACCTGTGTTTGTCTGGTAGTCATACAAACTACCTGTGTTTGTCTGGTAGTCATACAAACTACCTGTGTTTGTCTGGTAGTCATACAAACTACCTGTGTTTGTCTGGTAGTCATACAAACTACCTGTGTTTGTCTGGAAGTCATACACACTACCTGTGTTTGTTTGGTAGTCATACAAACTACCTGTGTTTGTCTGGTAGTCATACAAACTACCTGTGTTTGTCTGGTAGTCATACAAACTACCTGTGTTTGTCTGGTAGTCATACAAACTACTTGTGTTTGACTGGTAGTCATACAAACTACCTGTGTTTGTCTGGAAGTCATACACACTACCTGTGTTTGTCTGGTAGTCATACAAACTACCTGTGTTTGTCTGGTAGTCATACAAACTACTTGTGTTTGTCTGGTAGTCATACAAACTACCTGTGTTTGTCTGGTAGTCATACAAACTACCTGTGTTTGACAGGTAGTCATACAAACTACCTCTGTTTGTCTGGAAGTCATACAAACTACCTGTGTTTTTCTGGAAGTCATACAAACTACCTGTGTTTGACTGGTAGTCATACAAACTACCTGTGTTTGACTGGTAGTCATACAAACTACCTGTGTTTGACTGGTAGTCATACAAACTACCTGTGTTTGTCTGGGAGTCATGCAAACTACCTGTGTTTGTCTGGTAGTCATACAAACTACCTGTGTTTGTCTGGTAGTCATACAAACTACCTGTGTTTGTCTGGTAGTCATACATACTACCTGTGTTTGACAGGTAGTCATAGAAACTACCTCTGTTTGTCTGGAAGTCATACAAACTACCTGTGTTTTTCTGGAAGTCATACAAACTACCTGTGTTTGTCTGGTAGTCATACAAACTACCTGTGTTTGACTGGTAGTCATGCAAACTACCTGTGTTTGTCTGGTAGTCATACAAACTACCTGTGTTTGTCTGGTAGTCATACAAACTACCTGTGTTTGACTGGTAGTCATACAAACTACCTGTGTTTGTCTGGTAGTCATACAAACTACCTGTGTTTGTCTGGTAGTCATACAAACTACTTGTGTTTGACTGGTAGTCATACAAACTACCTGTGTTTGTCTGGTAGTCATACAAACTACCTGTGTTTGACTGGTAGTCATACAAACTACTTGTGTTTGTCTGGTAGTCATACAAACTACCTGTGTTTGACTGGTAGTCATACAAACTACTGTGTTTGTCTGGTAGTCATACAAACTACCTGTGTTTGACTGGTAGTCATACAAACTACTTGTGTTTGTCTGGTAGTATACAAACTACCTGTGTTTGTCTGGTAGTCATACAAACTACTGTGTTTGTCTGGTAGTCATACAAACTACCTGTGTTTGTCTGGTAGTCATACAAACTACCTGTGTTTGTCTGGTAGTCATACAAACTACCTGTGTTTGTCTGGTAGTCATACAAACTACCTGTGTTTGTCTGGTAGTCATACAAACTACCTGTGTTTGTCTGGTAGTCATACAAACTACCTTGTGTTTGTCTGGTAGTCATACAAACTACCTGTGTTTGTCTGGTAGTCATACAAACTACGTTTCTGGTAGTCAACAAACTACTGTGTTTGTCTGGTAGTCATACAAACTACTTGTGTTTGACTGGAAGTCATACAAACTACTTGTGTTTGTCTGGTAGTCATACAAACTACTTGTGTTTGTCTGGTAGTCATACAAACTACTTGTGCTTGTCTGGTAGTCATACAAACTACCTGTGTTTGTCTGGTAGTCATACAAACTACCTGTGTTGGTCTGGTAATCTGATCTTTGAACATTATCCAAGTATTGTGTAAGTTCACCAACATTATCCTCATAAAATTCTACTGAATGAAAACATGAAGAATTTGTGTGTGTGTGTGTGTGTGTGTGTGTGTGTGTGTGTGTGTGTGTGTGTTGTGTGTATGTTCTGTGGGTGTGTTCTGTGTGTGTGTGTTCTGTGTGTGTGTGTGTTCTGTGTGTGTGTGTGTGCGTGTGTGTGTGTGTGTGTGTGTGTGTGTGTGTGTGTGTGTGTGTGTGTGTGTGTGTGTGTGTGTGTGTGTGTGGTGTTTGTATACACAGTGTTGGTTATGCTGGTAAGTACTAATATACTAAAACTTTTTCCTCATGTGACTTTACTGAGGCAATATACACACATAAATATATGTATTGGGTATGTGTATGTGTGTAATCACGTATTGTGGTTGCAGGGTTCGACTTCTAGCTCCTGGCCCCGCCTCTTCGGTGATCGCTATTTAGACCACACTCTTCCACTTCACTCTCCAGATTGTTCCACTTCCTGACAACTCTCAGGCTGAATAAATACTTCCTAACATCCCTATGACTTTCCGATGTTTACCCTTGTTTCTGTGTCTCATCTCTGAATTGTTCTGGCCCTGTCGACCTTGTCAACGCCTCTCAGTATTTTATACATCGTTAACACATTCCTCCTGTCCTCCAGTGTCTTAAGGTTGAGTTCCTCTAACCTCTTCTCGTAGGACATACCCCTGAGCTCCGTAACTAGTCTTATTTCAAACCTTTGCACTTTTCTAATTTTTTGACATGTTTGACCAGGTGTGGGTTCCAAATTGGTGCTGCATACTCCTATACGTGCCTGCCGTACATCATGAACAGTGTCGTGAATGACTCTTTAGATGTCGAAACGCTATTCTAAAGTTTGTCAGGCGCCCATATGCTGCAGCGGTTGTTTGGTTGATGTACGCCTCAGCAGATGTGCTCGGTATGATGCTAACCCCAAGACCCTTTTCCTTGAATTAGTTTTGCAGCCTAGGCTGTACTCCGACTGCAGTCTTCTTTATCTTTCCCAAGTTTCATGACTTTGCACTTACTGAAGTTAAAGTCAAGGGAGCCATTTTTCGGACTATGCTTGAAGTCTGTCCAGATCCCCTTGTAGCTTTACATGATCCTCGTCCGCTTGTCCAGATCCCCTTGTAGCTTTACGTGATCCTCGTCCGCCTGTCCAGATCCCCTTGTAGCTTTACGTGATCCTCGTCAACTTGTCCAGGTCCCCTTGTAGCTTTACGTGATCCTCGTCCGCTTGTCCAGGTCCCCTTGTAGCTTTACGTGATCCTCGTCCGCTTGTCCAGGTCCCCTTGTAGCTTTACGTGATCCTCGTCAACTTGTCCAGGTCCCCTTGTAGCTTTACGTGATCCTCGTCCGCTTGTCCAGGTCCCCTTGTAGCTTTACGTGATCCTCGTCCGCTTGTCCAAGTCCCCTTGTAGTAACGACGAAGAAGAAAGAGACTGCTGTGGAAACTTCGAACTCCTTTTCTGTGCTTCCAGACGAATGTGAGTCGACTACTGGGAACGTCACGACGAACTGTACCAAGGAAGGTAAAAACATTGTTGTTGTTGGGGATAGCCAAGTTAGATATATGGATAGGGCCTTCTGCTTGAAAGATAGGAGTAGGAGACAGAGGGTTTGCTTTCCTGGGGCTGGGATGGAAGACATTGTTAGCCGACTTGACAACATCATGCATGGTAATGGGATCAATCCTATTATCTGCCTCAGTGCTGGAGGCAATGATGTATCCAAGCGTAGAAGTGAGGATTTAGTTAGTAGGTATAAGGCAGCAATAGACATCATTAGGAAGAAGGGAGGGAGCCCTGTTATATGTGGCATTTTGCCAAAAAGGGGGGTTGAAATGAATGGCTGTCCAGAGCGATTGGTATAAATTGCTGGCTGGACAAACACTGTAAGGATAATGCAGTCCCATTCATTAACAACTGGGACCACTTCTATGGCGAAATGACATGTATGCCAGGGATGGGGTTCACTTATCCAGGGCAGGTGTAGAATTTTCTCTAGCTCAGTTGAGGATGTTGTTAGGGCTTTAAACTAGGATTAGTTAGAGGTATGGGTTTAGGAATGGTAAATAATGAGGGCCAAAATATTGATTCAGGCTTTGATATCATAAATCATAACAATAACAGTAATCGAGTGACACAGGGTAATGATAGTAACAGAAATTGTGTAAAACAAAAGCTGAAAAAGGTTCACAAGAAGATACATATCAATGTATTTTATACTAACTGTCGAAGCGCCAGAAATAAAATTAACAATTACGTTTGGTAGCATGTGCTGGGAACTTTGATGTCATTGCAATAACTGAAACATGGTATAATACCAAGAGTCGGGATATGATTGCTGAGTGTCATATTCAGGGGTTTAAGTTGTTCCATGTAGATAGATATAATGGAGTTGCATTGTATGTACGAGAAAATATAAATTGCTGCATAAAAACAGGCATAAAAATAGATGGATCATTAACAGAATCTGTTTGGGTAGAGTTTCTAGAAGGTCAAGAAAAACTGATTCTAGGTGTAATATACCGACCTCCAGGCTTGGATCACGATAGAGGGAGACTTCTTTGGGACGAAATTGTTAGGGCTTCTAGGCACAATAACGTAGTGTTAGTAGGGGATTTTAACTTTAGTCAAATTGACTGGACTTCTTTGACCGGTAATCTGGAGTCCAGTGACTTTATGGAAGTAGTTCAGGACTGTTTTCTGAAGCAGTGTGTGACGGAGCCTACCAGAGGTAATAATTTGCTCGACCTAGTCTTGTCAAATAAAGAAACTCTTGTAAATAATCTGGAGATCACTGAAGAGCTTGGAGCTAGTGATCACAAATCCATTACTTTTAATATTACATGGGAGTACGAGAATAGGGATAATACGGTAAAAGTTCCTGATTTTCGTTCTGCCGATTATATTGGACTTAGGAACACCTGTCTAATCTCGACTGGGGTAATCTAGCTAACGATTACGATGGGATCTGCGTTTATGATTTGTTTCTTAATAATGTACAACGTGCACAGAGTATGTTTATTCCCAGAAAGAATTTAGGTCAAATAATAACGATCCCAAATGGATTAACAGGAGGCTAAAACATTTATTAGGGAGAAAAGAGGAATTTATAGGCGCATCAAAAGAGGAGATGTTAACCTTATTGACCAATATGTTCAGTTGAAAAGAGAAGTAAAAAGGGGATTAGAAAGGCTAAACGTGACTATGAGATTAAGGTTGCTAATGAATCAAAGACTAATCCAAAAGGGTTCTTTCAAGTGTACAGGACGAAGGTGAGGGAAAAGGTAGGACCTCTGAAAATTGGGAATGGACAGCTGACGGATAACGAACTGGAAATGTGTTCTCTATTTAATGACTATTTTTGTCAGTCTTTACACAAGAAGACGTAAATGAGATTCCAGAAATTAACAATTATTCAGTTCCTGAAGAATTCAAATTAACTAATATTACTGTCACGAGGGACATAGTTATCAAACAGATAGATAAACTGAAGCAAAATAAGTCCCCGGGACCCGACGAGTTGTTTTCCAGGGTACTTAAAGAATGCAAAATGGAACTTAGTCAGCCATTAACGAATGTGTTTAATACGTCCATCCTAACTGGTGTTGTGCCAGAGATGTGGAAGATAGCTAATGTAGTTCCTATATTCAAATCAGGGGATAAGTCCATTCCATCAAATTACCGTCCAATAAGCCTCACGTCTATAGTAGGCAAATTATTAGAATCAATTATAGCTGATATTATCAGAAGTCACCTTGAAGAACATAATTTGATTAATGAATCTCAGCATGGGTTTACGAGAGGTCGTTCCTGCCTGACAAATTTACTGACGTTTTCAATAAAACATTTGAGGCAGTAGACAGTGATAAAGAATATGATATAGTTTACTTGGATTTCAGTAAGGCCTTCGATAGAGTACCTCACAAGAGACTCTTAAGAAAGGTGGCAGCTCATGGTATAGGAGGTAAAGTTCTAGCATGGATAGAGGCATGGCTTACCAATAGAAAGCAGAGAGTTTCCATTAATGGGGTCAAATCTGAATGGGGATTTGTCACTAGTGGCGTTCCACAAGGATCAGTTTTGGGCCCATTGTTGTTCATAATTTACATTAATGACCTTGATGAAGGAATTGCAAGTGACATGAGTAAATTTGCTGATGATACAAAAATAGGCCGTATAATTCATTCTGAGGAGGATAACAGTGAACTCCAGGAGGATTTGGATAAATTAATGTCTTGGTCTGAAAAGTGGCAGATGAAGTTCAATGTGGACAAGTGTAAGGTGCTTGTCGTTGGTAATGAAAATATCCCTCGAATTTATAAACTAGGTGAAGTTGAGCTTGATCATACAGAATGTGAAAAAGACTTGGGAGTCATGGTAAGCAGGAATCTAAAGTCAAGACAACAGTGCCTAAGTGTGCGCAATAAGGCTAACAGATTATTTTTTTTATTAACACATCGGCCGATTCCCACCAAGGCAGGGTGGCCCGAAAAAGAAAAACTTTCATCATCATTCACTCCATCACTGTCTTGCCAGAAGGGTGCTTTACACTACAGTTATAAAACTGCAACATTAACACCCCTCCTTCAGAGTGCCGGCACTGTACTTCCCATCTCCAGAACTCAAGTCCGGCCTGCCGGTTTCCCTGAATCCCTTCATAAATGTTACTTTGCTCACACTCCAACAGCACGTCAAGTATTAAAAACCGTATGCCTCCATTCACTCCTATCAAATACGCTCACACATGCTTGCTGGAAGTCCAAGCCCCTCGCACACAAAACTTCCTTTACCCCCTCCCTCCAACCTTTCCTAGGCCGACCCCTACCCCGCCTTCCCTCCACTACAGATTTATACACTCTCGAAGTCACTCTGTCTCGTTCCATTCTCTCTACATGTCCAAACCACCTCAACAACCCCTCCTCAGCTCTCTGAACAATCGTTTTGGTAATCCCGCACCTCCTCCTAATTTCCAAACTCCGAATTCTCTGCATTATATTCACACCACACATTGACCTCAGACATGACATCTCCACTGCCTCCAGCCTTCTCCTCGTTGCAACATTCATCACCCATGCTTCACACCCATATAAGAGCGTTGGTATAACTATACTCTCATACATTCCCCTCTTTACTTCCATGGACAAGGTTCTTTGTCTCCACAGACTCCGAAGTACTCCACTCACCCTTTTTCCCTCATCAATTCTATGATTCACCTCATCCTTCATAGACCCATCCGCCGACATGTCCACTCCCAAATATCTGAATACATTCACCTCCTCCATACTCTCTCCTCCAATCTGATATCCAATCTTTCGTCACCTATTCTTTTGTTATCCTCATCACCTTACTCTTTCCTATATTCACTTTCAATTTTCTTCTTTTACACACCCTACCAAATTCATCCACCAACCTCTGCAGCTTCTCTTCAGAATCTCCCAAAAGCACAGTGTCATCAGCAAAAAGCAACTGTGACAACTCCCACTTTGTATTTGCTTCTTTATCTTTTAGCCCAACACCTCTTGCCAAGACCCTCGCATTCACTTCTCTTACAACCCCATCTATAAATATATTGAACAACCACGGTGACATCACACATCCTTGTCTAAGGCCCACTTTTACTGGGAAATAGTCCCTTCCCTCCTACACACTCTAACCTGAGCCTCACTATCCTCATAAAAACTCTTCACTGCTTTCAGTAACCTTCCTCCTATTCCATACACCTGCAACATCTGCCACATTGCCCCCCTATCTACCCTATCATACGCCTTTTCCAAATCCATAAATGCCACAAAAACATCTTTACCCTTATCCAAATACTGTTCACCTATATGTTTCACTGTAAACACTTGGTCTACACACCCCCTACCTTTCCTAAAGCCCCCTTGTTCATCTGCTATCCTGCTTTCTGTTTTACTCTTAATTCTTTCAATAATAACTCTACCATACACTTTACCAGGTACACTCAACAGACTTATTCCCCTATAATTTTTGCACTCTCTTTTGTCCCCTTTGCCTTTATACAAAGGAACAATACACGCTCTCTGCCAATCCCTAGGTACCTTACCCTCTTCCATACATTTATTAAATAATAGCACCAACCACTCCAAAATTATATCCCCACCTGCTTTTAACATTTCTATCTTTATCCCATCAATCCCAGCTGCCTTACCCCTTTCATTCTACCCACTGCCTCACGAACTTCCCCTACACCCACAACTGGCTCTTCCACACTCCTACAAGATGTTATTCCTCCTTGCCCTACACACGAAATCACAGCTTCCCTGTCTTCATCAACATTTAACAAATCCTCAAAATATTCTCTCCATCTTCCCGATACCTCTAACTCTCCATTTAATAACTCTCCTCTCCTATTTTTAACTGTCAAATCCATTTGTTCTCTAGGCTTCCTCAACTTATTAATCTCATTCCAAAACTTTTTCTTATTTTCAACAAAATTTGCTGATAACATCTCACCCACTCTCTCATCTGCTCTCTTTTACATTGCTTCACCACTCTTTTAACCTCTCTTTTCTCTCCATATACTCTTCCCTCCTTGCATCACTTCTACTTTGTAAAACCTCTCATATGCTAACTTTTTCTCCTTACTACTCTCTTTACATCATCATTCCACCAATCGCTCCTCTTCCCTCCTGCACCCACTCGCCTGTAACCACAAACTTCTGCTGAACACTCTAACACTACATTTTTAAATCTACCCCATACATTTTCGACCCCATTGCCTACACTCTCACTAGCCCATCTATCCTCCAATAGTTGTTTATATATTACCATAACTGCCTCCTCTTTTAGTTTATAAACCTTCACCTCTCTTTTACTTACTGATTCTATTTTCCTTGTATCCCATCTAGCTAACAGATTACTAGGATTTATTTAAAGAAGTATAAGCAACAGAAGTCCAAAAGTTATTTTACAGCTCTATACATCACTAGTGAGACCTCATTTGGATTATGCAGCTCAGTTTTGGTCTCCTTACTACAGGATGGATATAGATTCATTGGAGAACATACAAAGAAGAATGACTAAAATGATTTACAGTATAAGAAATCTCCCGTATGAAGATAGACTTAGAGCGTTGAATCTCCACTCTCTGGAGAGACGTAGAATGAGGGGAGATATCATCGAGGTGTACAAGTGGATGATGGGCATAAACAAAGGAGATATTAATAAAATACTGAGGATATCGAACCAAGTAAGAACGAGAAATAACGGATTTAAATTGGATAAATTTAGATTTAGAAAGGACATAGGCAAGTACTGGTTTTCGAACAGAGTTGTAGATGCGTGGAACAATCTTCCGAGTACTGTGATAGAGGCTAGGACCTTGGGTGGCTTTAAAAAGAGATTGGACAAATATATGAGTGGGAGGGGCTGGGTTTGATTTGTGTCGTGAGTACGGGAATAAATTTTTAGGTAGTGGTGGTTTTGATAAGTACCTGCCTTGTATGGGCCAGTAGGCCTTCTGCAGTGTTCCTCCATTCTTATGTTCTTATGTTTACGTGATCCTCGTCAACTTGTCCAGGTCCCCTTGTAGCTTTACGTGATCCTCGTCCGCTTGTCCAGGTCCCCTTGTAGCTTTACGTGATCCTCGTCCGCTTGTCCAGGTCCCCTTGTAGCTTTACGTGATCCTCGTCCGCTTGTCCAGGTCCCCTTGTAGATTTACGTGATCCTCGTCCGCTTGTATTACTTTCATTACCGTCAGATCAACTGTGAACAGGAATACCTGTAAATACATTCCTTCTTCTATGTCATTCATATATACTATAAACAGCACCGGATCTAGGACTGATCCTTGTTCGACCCCACTCGACACAGACACCCACTCTGACACCTCGTCTCGTACCAACACACATTGTTTCCTTCCTGTCAGGTATTCCCTGATTCATTGCAGTATTTTCCCTGCTATTCCTGCCTACTTCTCTAGTATATATGTATATATGTGTGCGTATATATGTTTGTGCATACGTATGTGTGTACTCACCTAATTGTGGTTGCAGGGGTCGATACTCGGCTCCTGGCCCTACCTCTTCACTGATCGCTACTAGGTCCTCTCTCTCCCTGCTCCATGAGCTTTATCATACCTCGTCTTAAAGCTATGTATGGTTCCTGCCTCCACTACATCACTTGCTAGACTATAAGTGTGTGTGTATGTATGTATGTATGTGTGTATGCTCACCTATATGTACTTGCCTATTTGTTCTTGCAGGGGTTGAGTCTCAGCTCCTGGCCCCGACATTGGTGGCCGTTACTAGGATCACTTTCTGGTGCTTCATGCGTAGTATCATACATATTCTTGAACTCTGTACTGATCCCTGTGTGTGCATGCATTTTGCGTCTGTGTATATATACATTTCCTTGTTTGTATGTATGTGTGCCCTTATGTACATGTATACATGTACGTATATATTCCTGTGAATATATATGCATTTGTGTATGAATGTGTGTGTATACATGCATACGTATATGTATGCAGGTATGTTCATATGCGTATGTATATGCGTATCTATGCATTAAGTAGGTGTGCACTTTTATATGTATGTTTCAATGTGCATATGTATACCTTTATGAATATATGTGTATGCTTTTATACATGTGCATGTGTGCCATTTTAAATGTATTAAGCATTAATTAAAATCAATGATGTGTATTTTCGTAATTTTCAGATTGATATTTTACAGACGAATAAATAATTTTTTCATTCTGCTTATTCGGCAAAAATCACACTTGTTGTTACTACTATTGTTACTACTATTGTTACTACTATTGTTACTACTATTGTTACTACTATTGTTACTACTATTGTTACTACTACTACTGCCACCACCACCATCACCTCAATACTAATACTACCACTGCTGCTATGATTACTACTACTGCTACTAGTCTTACTAAAACTATTATCACTGCTACTTCTACTACTACTACTCCCTTGTTCCCCCCTCTCTCCCTGTCTCCCTCTCTCCCTGTCTCCCTCTCTCACTGTCTCCCTGTCTTCCTGTCTCCTAACACTGTCAGCTTTTTCTCACCTCAGTTATGTCTCGACGATGGTCTCCAGGCAGAACCGAAACACTTATAAGAACATAAGAACATAAGAAAGAAGGAACACTGCAGCAGGCCTACTGGCCCATGCGAGGCAGTTCCAAGTCTCCAACAGGCTTAAGCCAATGCCCCGACCCAGCCAGGTCAGGTTACATTCACTTAGGGAAGGAGCACAAGCTAGTCAGGACCAACTCTCACCCAACCGCACCTACTCATATAATTATCTAGCAGACCACCTGGAGCTCAGTCTCCAGGTAGTCAGGTCACTACCACTTAAAGAATTAGTACGGCAACTGACCTGGTAGTAAAAGCTAGTCAGGTCCAAACTCACACCCACCCACACCCACTCATGTATTTATCTAACCTATTTTTAAAACTACACAACGTCTTAGCATCTATGAGGGTACTCAGGAGTTTGTTCCACTCATCCACAACTCTATTACCAAACCAGTGCTTTCCTATATCCTTCCTGAATCTGAACTTTTCCAACTTGAAACCATTGCTGCGAGTCCTGTCTTGGCTGGATATTTTCAGCACGCTATTTACATCCCCTTTATTAATTCCTGTTTTCCATTTATACACCTCAATCATATTCCCCCTAATTCTACACCTTTCTAGAGAGTGCAGATTCAAGGCCCTCAGTCTATCCTCATAGGCAAGATTTCTGATACATGGGATCAACTTTGTCATCCTCCTCTGTACGTTTTCCATTGCATTTATATGCATTATGTAATACGGTGACCAGAACTGTGCAGCATAATCTAAATAAGGCCTAACCAATGATATATAGAGTTGAAGAACAAACTGACAATGTGACAGTTACTTGTAAATCGCGCAGCTAAGGTATTGTAACTCTTTTATTCCTTAACTATATTAGTAGTATGTCATATTTAAATGCATTAAATCAATGTAAACTTACTGGATACTATGGTGCTTTTTGAAGCTTCGTAAACTAAGGTTGGAAAACGTTGTAAAGAGGAATATCTATAATATTTAACGTGACATTAACCCACTGGCCTTTGAAATTTAAGACTCACTCGCCATGGGTTCAAACCCCACCCGTTCCGTGGTTTATTTGTAATCACGCTATTGCTATTTCGTGAGTCAATCTCCACTATGTGACATGTAAGACTGGCAGATGTGAACCTACACAGTTTAATTACATTCTCCTCCTTCGTCTCAGTAGGAGATACCAGAGATGAATATTTGAAGCCAAGCAGAGGAGGCATTTGAAGGTTATCATTCCCTTAACAAAAGTATTGGAATGGGTCATATAACATTGATCCTCGGGCACCTACGCATGAAAATGGATCCAAGAACTTGTTTGTGTCGGGTCACCGCATGGAGAAGACCCGAGCCAGGACCTTTATGTTAGGTAAGGTTTGTCAGAAAACAGGATCAAAGTTTCTGGATGCGGGTCTTAAGTCATACAATGACCCACAGCTGGAGTTTTCGGTCATCTGACCGAGGCCTTCCGCTGGCTTACCGGTCCACCCCTTTAAAAATTAAGGTTATAGTTATAAAAGAAATATAGGAATAAAATATAGAAATACATAAATCTGGCGCCCACTTATGGGTATTCCTGCGATTCTTTATAATTCGAATAAATGGTTAAAAAAAAGATAAGTTGATAAATGATACTTGTGTAACATTTGGGTATGTTTATTCTGGAAATGTTTCGCCAGTCAGTGGCTTCTTCAGTCCCATACAGAGAACGGTGCAAGATGAAGAGCAGTTGAGGTAGTCAGTCTGAGGGACTGATTACCTCAAACTAATCCTCAATTTTCTGCGTTGGACTGAAGAAGCCACTGACTGGTAGACCATTTCCAGAATAAACATACCAAAATGTTGCATAAGTGTCTCATCGACACCTACTAATATTGTAAATCACAACATATTCATCGTAATATCTCCACTTAAGGTACTCCTACGATACCTACTAATATTGTAAATCACAACATAGTCATCGTAATATCTCCACTTTAAGGTACTCCTACGATACCTACTAATATTGTAAATCACAACATAGTCATTGTAATATCTCCAATTTAAGGTACTCCTACGATACCTACTAATATTGTAAATCACAACATAGTCATTGTAATATCTCCACTTTAAGGTACTCCTACGATACGCATTCGTCACCCAGCCTTGGTGGGGTGAGGTGGTTCTCTGCGCTGGTGCTGACCCCTGGTGACGCTCTGAGCCAACGGTTTCAGTCAACAATGGCGTCGGCCGGCAGAAG
>WNWK01043113.1:0-15660 GCA_009830355.1 Cherax destructor
TATATACATGGAAAATTCTCGAGGATTAGTACCAAACTTGCACACGAAAATCACTCCCTACGAAAGCAAAAGACTCGGCAGGTGATGTAACATCCCCCAATGAAGAGCAGGGTGCCACTAGCACGTTGAGGGACAACACAATAAGTGCCAGGGGCCCAAGATTGTTCAACTGCCTCCCAGCATACATAAGGGATTACCAACAAACTCCTGGCTGTCTTCAAGCAGGCACTGGACAGGCACCTAAAGTCGGTACCTGACCAGCCAGGCTGTGGTTCGAACGTTGGACTGCGTGCGGCCAGCAGTAACAGCCTGGTTGATCAGGCTCTGGTCCAACATGAGGCCTGGTCACAGACCGGGCCGCGGGGCGTTGACCCCTGGAATTCTCTCCAGGTAAACTCCAGGTATATAACTGGTGGATGGGGCCACTGGTTTGGCGGTGGTGGAGGTTGAAGCAGTTGGTAATGTGGTGGATGGAGCAGCTGTTTTGGTGGTAGTGGAGTTGTTGGGGGAGGCTGACTGGAGTCTCTCCTCGGTGGGGTCTGGTGATGGCTGGGCAGCTTCTGATTGGTCCGTCTCAGTGGTGAGAGGTGGTGGAGGTACCGTCACAGTGTCGGGAGTTGGTGGTGGTGGTGGTGGAGCATTCTCGATGGTGACAATGTTTGACGTGGACTTTATAATGTCGGATGATGGTGGAGATGCTGGGAATGTGAAGCTGGGCATGTTGTTGAGTCTGAACAGTTCATTGATGGTGTTATTAAATGATCCAGGTGCAGCCACATTGTGTACATGGACGTACATTATGCAGTAGAGAATCTAGGTGGAGTCGCCCGTGGGCAGAGGTGGTGGAGGTGCCGGGTTGGTGGAGGCAGCCTGGGTGGCCTGGAGAATCTTAGTGGTGTCTGCTTGTAGCTTAGTGATGGCAACATATGTTGTTGCTTGAGCAGTAGGTTTTGTTTGTTGGCAAGTTGTTTCTTGAGGATATCACGTCTAGTAGGACACTTGGCAGCGAGGGTGTGGTGATCAGTCTTGCAGTTTAAACACTTGAGTGAGGTGGTGGTGGTGCAGGATTTGTAGTCGTGTCCTTCTTTGCCACATGTAGCACAGAATTTCTTGTCCTTGGTGGGACAGTCTTTGGTGGTGTGGGAGTATGAGTAGCAGTTGTAACACTGTGGGATGTACTCGTATCTTTCTGCTACGATGAATGCTGAGTTGATGTAGAAGTAGTAGATAGCAAGTCCGTCAGTGAGAGCTTTGTCTGCCATGGTGACGTCACTGAAGGTGACCTTCAGCATGGAGGAAGCATTAGGTAGTTTATGAACATAGTCCACCTTTGCCCAAGGATTCTGGTGTTGGATTGACGACTTAATTTCATCAGTATCTTGAGCGGTAATAAGTGAGTCCAGGCGTTTGAGGAACACAGTGCTCTTGGCCTTCAGAGCTGGGGAAGTCCAAACTTGGAATCCTCGGTCTTGTAGCATGGTGGTAGCATCGTTGGTAAGTAGTTTCTCAGCCTCAGAGTCATCTATACAGACGACAATGAAGGCCTCTTGGAGTGTCAGTATAACAGTGAATTTAACATGCAGACTGCCGCTGACGGCAGCTGCCAGTGCTAGCTTTGATGAATCAATGATGGTCCCATGCGATGGTTTGATCTTCACACGGTTTGAAGAAGCCATTGGGTGAAAAGCAGTGTTCCCCTCCACAACGGGGATCGCAGGGAAAGTCTAAAATATTCTCATGAAGGGTCCAAATAAATGATCGTGTCGTATAATCTATCATCTAATATTGCTCTTCCACTGATTAACAAACTCCTGCAGATGAAAATGGTTTAAAGAATCAAGTATCTCCATTTTATGCCCAGTTAAACAAAACAAAGGCAGCTTCATCTTCTCTGAAATATTATTGTTTGATCTTCAATAATAAATCCTCGGTCATCAGACACCACATCACCTCTACAGCTGTCATTGTAGAGATCTAATAGAGTCATCTAATAGAGGTCTTATGTTCTACAGCAACTTCCTGTTCCTCACCATCTTCCCTCCACCTGCTTCTTGTGATATCTGAATGAACTTGATAAAGTTCCTGTATAATTATTCATATTGATGTTGTTAAACCTGCAATGGTCTGGCAGCACTTGGGAAATAGGATTCATGAAGTGTAATCAAGTATGAGAGAATAATTCAAGTTCCTGAATCAAGATTCCCGCAACAGCTCCGCTCGACTGAATAGATGTAAATACACTGAAGAATGTTCAGTGACTGCTAACATAAACCTCTGTATTTAAAATCTTTCCCATGAAGACAGACTGAGTTTCTTGAATTTGCATTTTCTTGAAATGCATAAAGGTATGACTGAGGTATACCAGTGGATGGGACGTATACATAAAGGAGATCTGACCAGTTAAGAAAAGAGAACAATTAATTTAAGCTCGCAAATTTCAGATTTAGTAGATTTAAATTCTAATTTATTAAGTTACTGATGAGGAATCAAGTTGGTAAAGTGAAGCTGTCATCTTGGATGGTATTAAGAATTAGTTGGACACATATATGAGAAAGGTTGGATGTTAAGAACCTGCCTGGCATTACCTTATGAGATGCAACGTTCAAGATACCTCAGAAGGACAAACTGATGTCAATACACTAATACAAATACAAATTGTCTAAATGTCTAAAAGGGGAAGACTACAAGTCCTCTGTAATGAAAATAATCCTAATACTTATAAACTAAATAGCATAGAACCTGATTATATAGAAAGTCTTAGGAATCCTTGCAACCACAATCTTGAAGGGGACGAGCAGGTGTAATGTGGAATTTTATTTATAAATCTAGAAAAAAAAAAAATCTTAAAGCAAAATAGTTCATAAATCTGGCCACATTTTGATGCCCTCCGCTTGTTTATATCATATTTCATATCTCAGTATTTAGAAAATACAGAACATGTCATCTTGCACAGCTGCTGCATGATGGTCAGGCAGGAACGCTGCTCTCAGTCAGCCTTCTAACACCAGCAGCTGCATGACGGTCAGTGAGGAACTCACTCTCAGTCAACCTTCTAACTCCTGCAGCTGCGTGACGGTCAGTGAGGAACGCTGCTCTCAGTCAGCCTTCTAACACCAGCAGCTGCATGACGGTCAGTGACGAACTCACTCTCAGTCAGCCTTCTAACACCAGCAGCTGCATGACGGTCAGTGAGGAACTCACTCTCAGTCAGCCTTCTAACACCAGCAGCTGCATGACGGTCAGTGAGGAACTCACTCTCAGTCAGCCTTCTAACACCAGCAGCTGCGTGACGGTCAGGGAGGAACTCTACTCTCAGTCAGCCTTCTAACACCAGCAGCTGCGTGACGGTCAGGGATGAACTCTGCTCTCAGCTTTCTAACACCAGAAGCTGCGTGACGGTCAGGAGGAACGCTGCTCTCAGCTTTCTAACACCAGCAGCTGCGTGACGGTCAGGAGGAACTCTGCTCTCAGTCAGCTTTCTAACACCAGCAGCTGCGTGACGGTCAGGGATGAACGCTGCTCTCAGCTTTCTAACACCAGCAGATGCGTGACGGTCAGGGATGAACGCTGCTCTCAGCTTTCTAACACCATCAGCTGCGTGACGGTCAGGGATGAACGGTGCTCTCAGCTTTCCAACACCATCAGCTGCGTGACGGTCAGGGATGAACGCTGCTCTCAGCTTTCTAACACCAGCAGCTGCGTGACGGTCAGGGATGAACGCTGCTCTCAGCTTTCTAACACCAGCAGCTGCGTGACGGTCAGGGATGAACGCTGCTCTCAGCTTTCTAACACCAGCAGCTGCGTGACGGTCAGGGATGAACGCTGCTCTCAGCTTTCTAACACCAGCAGCTGCGTGACGGTCAGGGATGAACGCTGCTCTCAGCTTTCTAACACCAGCAGCTGCGTGACGGTCAGGGATGAACGCTGCTCTCAGCTTTCTAACACCAGCAGCTGCGTGACGGTCAGGGATGAACGCTGCTCTCAGCTTTCTAACACCAGCAGCTGCGTGACGGTCAGGGATGAACGCTGCTCTCAGCTTTCTAACACCAGCAGCTACGTGACGGTCAGGGATGAACGCTGCTCTCAGCTTTCTAACACCAGCAGCTGCGTGACGGTCAGGATGAACGCTGATCTCAGCTTTCTAACACCAGCAGCTGCGTGACGGTCAGGGATGAACGCTGCTCTCAGCTTTCTAACACCAGCAGCTGCGTGACGGTCAGGGATGAACGCTGCTCTCAGCTTTCTAACACCAGCAGCTGCGTGACGGTCAGGGATGAACGCTGCTCTCAGCTTTCTAACACCAGCAGCTGCGTGACGGTCAGGGATGAACGCTGCTCTCAGCTTTCTAACACCAGCAGCTGCTGACGGTCAGGGAGGAACTCTACTCTCAGTCAGCTTTCTAACACCAGCAGCTGCGTGACGGTCAGGGATGAACGCTGCTCTCAGCTTTCTAACACCAGCAGCTGCGTGACGGTCAGGGATGAACGCTGCTCTCAGCTTTCTAACACCAGCAGCTGCATGACGGTCAGGGAGGAACTCTACTCTCAGTCAGCTTTCTAACACCAGCAGCTGCGTGACGGTCAGGGATGAACGCTGCTCTCAGCTTTCTAACACCAGCAGCTGCGTGACGGTCAGGGATGAACGCTGCTCTCAGCTTTCTAACACCAGCAGCTGCGTGACGGTCAGGGATGAACGCTGCTCTCAGCTTTCTAACACCAGCAGCTGCGTGACGGTCAGGGATGAACGCTGCTCTCAGCTTTCTAACACCAGCAGCTGCGTGATGGTCAGGGATGAACGCTGCTCTCAGCTTTCTAACACCAGCAGCTGCCTGACGGTCAGGGATGAACGCTGCTCTCAGCTTCTAACACCATCAGCTGCGTGACGGTCAGGGATGAACGCTGCTCTCAGCTTTCTAACACCAGCAGCTGCGTGACGGTCAGGGATGAACGCTGCTCTCAGCTTTCTAACACCAGCAGCTGCGTGACGGTCAGGGATGAACGCTGCTCTCAGCTTTCTAACACCAGCAGCTGCGTGACGGTCAGGGATGAACGCTGCTCTCAGCTTTCTAACACCAGCAGCTGCGTGACGGTCAGGGATGAACGCTGCTCTCAGCTTTCTAACACCAGCAGCTGCGTGATGGTCAGGGATGAACGCTGCTCTCAGCTTTCTAACACCAGCAGCTGCGTGACGGTCAGGGATGAACGCTGCTCTCAGCTTTCTAACACCATCAGCTGCGTGACGGTCAGGGATGAACGCTGCTCTCAGCTTTCTAACACCAGCAGCTGCGTGACGGTCAGGGATGAACGCTGCTCTCAGCTTTCTAACACCAGCAGCTGCGTGACGGTCAGGGATGAACGCTGCTCTCAGCTTTCTAACACCAGCAGCTGCGTGACGGTCAGGGATGAACGCTGCTCTCAGCTTTCTAACACCAGCAGCTGCGTGACGGTCAGGGATGAACGCTGCTCTCAGCTTTCTAACACCAGCAGCTGCGTGACGGTCAGGGATGAACGCTGCTCTCAGCTTCTAACACCAGCAGCTGCGTGACGGTCAGGGATGAACGCTGCTCTCAGTTTTCTAACACCAGCAGCTGCGTGACGGTCAGAAAATGAACGCTGCTCTCAGCTTTCTAACACCAGCAGCTGCGTGACGGTCAGAGATGAACGCTGCTCTCAGCTTCTAACACCAGCAGCTGCGTGACGGTCAGAGATGAACGCTGCTCTAAGCTTTCTAACACCAGCAGCTGCGTGACGGTCAGAGATGAACGCTGCTCTCAGCTTTCTAACACCAGCAGCTGCGTGACGGTCAGAGATGAACGCTGCTCTCAGCTTTCTAACACCAGCAGCTGCGTGACGGTCAGAGATGAACGCTGCTCTCAGCTTTCTAACACCAGCAGCTGCGTGACGGTCAGAGATGAACGCTGCTCTCAGCTTTCTAACACCAGCAGCTGCGTGACGGTCAGAGATGAACCGCTCTCAGCTTTCTAACACCAGCAGCTGCGTGACGGTCAGAGATGAACGCTGCTCTCAGCTTCTAACACCAGCAGCTGCGTGACGGTCAGAGATGAACGCTGCTCTCAGCTTTCTAACACCAGCAGCTGCGTGACGGTCAGGGATGACCGCTGCTCTCAGCTTTCTAACACCAGCAGCTGCGTGACGGTCAGGGATGAACGCTGCTCTCAGCTTTCTAACACCAGCAGCTACGTGACGGTCAGGGATGAACGCTGCTCTCAGCTTTCTAACACCAGCAGCTGCGTGACGGTCAGGGATGAACGCTGCTCTCAGCTTTCTAACACCAGCAGCTGCGTGACGGTCAGGGATGAACGCTGCTCTCAGCTTTCTAACACCATAGATTTTCAAAGATTCATTTTATTATGTTTTCTCAAAAGTAAGTTATTCTCGAATTCTTCGTAATTTACGAATAGATTGTCTTGAGTTCTTCACATTATTTAGGAATCATCGTATTACGAATATGCAATGGAAATTTATGTTTAATGTTTTTTTAAATACCAAAAACACCCAAAAAGAAAACATACAGAATTAAAAAGCTTTTTGGATACAATATAATGAATATTGTTCAATTCGTCTTCTATTCTTCTTGTTTACTTGTTCATATAAAGTCAACTACAACATCGTGAACATTACGACACAAGTTTTACCAAGGTGTTGACCTATTTAAAAACATTATTTTAGTTTTAAACTTCTTTTTATTTTTGAGTAAGCTTCATGAAACTTATATTATACACTTGTTACCAACCTTTTAACTTACAATAAAAAATAATCGAATCGGACTTTTATTAAAAAAATTCTATGCTAAAACCTGCTCCCCATTATTACCACTACCACCAGTACCACTTCTACCACTACCACTACTACCACTACCACTTAGACATCAGTGACAATAATAAAGTTGACAAAGTACATATTAGGGGCTTCTGGCATGTACATCTCATTCATAACTATGTAATAACTATGTAATAACTATGTCTACCATGTATCATTGTACCATGTCTCAATAAAGTATTATTATAGTATTATTATTATTATTAAAAGTTGCATCAAGACTTGTAAACACCACAAGTTCCAAGGTTATTTATACAGCTCTACACATATTAGCAATGTCTTATATGAATATAAATACATTTGGATTTAAATACACAGGAGAACATACACAGAAGATATGTTGAGAATCCTAAGCTTACATTCTAGAGAAAAACTCAGAATGTGGAAAGAAATTACTGAACTACGCCGGAGAAGACAGACGTAATAATAAAGATATTAGTGAAGTACGCCGGAGAAGAAAGACGTAATAATAAAGATATTAGTGAAGTACGCCGGAGAAGACAGGCGTAATAATAAAGATATTAGTGAAGTACGCCAGAGAAGACAGGCGTAATAATAAAGATATTAGTGAAGTACGCCAGAGAAGACAGGCGTAATAATAAAGATATTAGTGAAGTACGCCGGAGAAGACAGGCGTAATAATAAAGATATTAGTGAAGTACGCCGAGAAGACAGGCGTAATAATAAAGATATTAGTGAAGTACGCCAGAAGACAGGCGTAATAATAAAGATATTAGTGAAGTACGCCAGAGAAGACAGGTGTAATAATAAAGACATTAGTGAAGAACGCCAGAGAATACAGGCGTAATAATAAAGATATTAGTGAAGTACGCCGGAGAAGACAGGCGTAATAATAAAGATATTAGTGAAGTACGCCAGAGAAGACAGGCGTAATAATAAAGATATTAGTGAAGTACGCAAGAGAATACAGGCGTAATAATAAAGATATTAGTGAAGTATGCCAGAGAAGACAGGCGTAATAATGAAGATATTAGTGAATTATTATTATTATAATCAAATAGAAGAGATATTAGTGAAGTACGCCAGAGAAGACAGGCGTAATAATAAAGATATTAGTGAAGTACGCCAGAGAAGACAGGTGTAATAATAAAGATATTAGTGAAGTACACCGGAGAAGACAGGCGTAATAATAATGGATATGCAAATAGGGTATTAATATTATGTAACTAAAAATAAATTGAAATAATATTCATGTTTGATTAAATTAAATTTAGATATAATTTAAAAATAATACAAGTTTGGTAATACAGTTATCGATGAAAGGAACAACAATCTGCCGAGTAGACTCAGTCATGCAAAAATCTAAGGTAGCTTTAAAAATATATTATACAAGAGTGAGAAAGAATATGTTTGAAAAGGAGCTGCGTAGCATGTGCTCCTGCACTGTTCCTCCATTATAATGCTATTATGTTTTTAACTCCAAAAATACACAGATTCACATTGGTTACCTCCATTTTGCCGGTTTTCAGTGCGATATTTTAGCCATTCTGATAATGCCATGGGAACAATCAAGATGACACCCACACACTGAGGGATCAAACTTTTATGGTAACTCACAAGACTCTCACAATGTCACGTCAGCATAAAGCTTCGTGATCGATTATTAACATGACACATCTGTCACAGGGATAACTCGCATGACACAAGTATGACACACCTGGCATAAGGACAAAACTCTTGGCGCCAGCATGGGAGACCTACCTGACACAGAGTATTGTCCTCGTCAGCACGGTCACGGCGACAGTCAGGGAACCGGTCACAGATACTACTAAAGTTGATGCACATTCCGTCGGGGCACATGATGGCATCTCCTTGATGACAAGGTACATTCATACCTGAGAACACTGTAATTATGGTACAGTTATACCTGAGAACACCACAGTAACCACTGTAATTATGGAACAGTTATACCTGAGAACACCACAGTAACCACTGTAATTATGGAACAGTTATACCTGAGAACACCACAGTAACCACTGTAATTATGGAACAGTTATACCTGAGAACACCACAGTAACCACTGTAATTATGGAACAGTTATACCTGAGAACACCACAGTAACCACTGTAATTATGGAACAGTTATACCTGAGAACACCACAGTAACCACTGTAATTATGGTACAGTTGTACATGAGAACACCACAGTAACCACTGTAATTATGGTACAGTTATACCTGAGAACACCACAGTAACCACTGTAATTATGGTACAGTTATACCTGAGAACACCACAGTAACCACTGTAATTATGGAACAGTTATACCTGAGAACACCACAGTAACCACTGTAATTATGGTACAGTTATACCTGAGAACACCACAGTAACCACTGTAATTATGGTACAGTTATACCTGAGAACACCACAGTAACCACTGTAATTATGGTACATTTATACATGAGAACACCACAGTAACCTCTGTAATTATGGTACAGACATTCACTTAATATTTTATTTTTCTTCTTCCTCCAAATTTTCGATTTTATTTTTTTTTTTAAATACCAAAAACACCCAAAAATAAAACATACAGAATTAAAAAACTTTTTGGATACAATATATATTTTAAATTCTTTTTATTTTTGAGTAAACTTCATGAAACTTATACACTTGTTACCGACCTCTTAACTTACAAGAACGCCTCTTACAATCGCCATCAAATTTTCAACACTTGCGTACGGTAATGGGGACGAAATTCTTAGAACAATTGGTATTCCCACGTGTCGTACGACCATTGTTGTTGAAGATATCCCCAGCATCGTTGAATGACTCAGATAACTTCCAAAAGCCTCAGAGGAGATGCTTCAAACGTTCTAAAAAGCTACCAATAAATCGACGACGGCAGAGAGGGAGAAATTCATATATAACGATAAATAATTTTTAGTTTACCTCTTGTAAACAGTTATATTTAATAACTGATGAATCTAGTGGCCAAGATAAAACCTATAGATTCTCATGATCTTTTTTATGTTCTTTGCGTATTGGTAAATTTTTTGATGTATTAAAGTAGAAAAAAATATAATCGCTAGCATCCATGCCATAACTGCAGAATGACTCCTCTGATCGGCTTCAAATTTTCACCACTAGTGGGGTTTCCTGAAGACAAGGATCAATTTCCATAATTTATTGAAGAAAATTATTATAATATTTTTTTTCGTTGAAGAATATTTCCTGTGACTGATTCAGAAGAATCTTAATATACCGGTGGATCAGGGCATGATCAACCAGGCTGTTACTGCTGGCCGCACGTTGTCCAACGTACTAACCACAGACCGGCTGATCGGGTAGTGACTTAAGGTATCTGTCCAGCTCCCTCTTGAAGACAGCCAGGGGTCTATTGGTAATTCCCCTTATGCCTAGTGGGAGGCTGTTGAACAGTCTTGGGCCCCGGACACTGTTTTCTCTTAGTGTACCAATGGCGCCCCTGAGTTGGGGCAGGTTAAAAAACAATCTGAATTAGTTCAAAAACAAACATAAACCTGGAATAGTTGGAATCACATCACTTAGTGATGAATATCTGTCGTGATCGACCTCACACTTCTACATTGGTGGGTTTTATTACAACAAACTTGGCACTCACTGTGCCAGGTGACTCACTGTGTCAGGTGACTCACTGTGCCAGGTGACTCACTGTGTCAGGTGACTCACTGTGCCAGGTGACTCACTGAGCCAGGTGACTCACTGTGCCAGGTGACTCACTGTGCCAGGTGACTCACTGTGCCAGGTGACTCACTGTGCCAGGTGACTCACTGTGCCAGGTGACTCACTGTGCCAGGTGACTCACTGTGCCAGGTGACTCACTGTGCCAGGTGACTCACTGTGCTAGGTGACTCACTGTGCCAGGTGACTGTGCCAGGTGACTGTGCCAGGTGACTCACTGTGCCAGGTGACTCACTGTGCCAGGTGACTCACTGTGCCAGGTGACTCACTGTGCCAGGTGACTCACTGTGCCACGTGACTCACTGTGCCACGTGACTCACTGTGCCAGGTGACTTACTGTGCCAGGTGCAACTATCAATTTGCAAGTTCCATTAGATAAATGCAGTCCCTAAATGAAGTATTTTGTGATGAATTTTGGGCTGTGTAAATGACAATTTTCTTATTTTATCAAACTTCAAACTTTAAAAATATGAAAATTAACTATTTTTCTTGGGAATATAAGAAAAAAGAATACAAAAAAAAAATATCCGATATATTAGTGATCCAGTTACCTCAGAACTCCTTAACTGGTAGTTAATAAGGAGTTGTGAACAAAAAAATTCATAGACTATTTAAACGCATGCGTGGATTCCCCCGTCCACAATATACTAAAACGCATACGTGGATACCCCCGTCCACAATACTACAAACGCAAGCGTGGATACCCCCGTCTACAATACTACAAACGCATACGTGGATACCCCCGTCCACAATACTACAAACGCAAGCGTGGATACCCCCGTCTACAATACTACAAACGCATACGTGGATACCCCCGTCCACAATACTACAAACGCAAGCGTGGATACCCCGTCAACAATACTACAAACGCAAGCGTGGATACCCCGTCCACAATACTACAAACGCAAGCGTGGATACCCCCGTCAACAATACTACAAACGCAAGCGTGGATACCCCCGTCCACAATACTACAAACGCAAGCGTGGATACCCCCGTCCACAATACTACAAACGCAAGCGTGGATACCCCTGTCCACAATACTACAAACGCAAGCGTGGATACCCCGTCCACAATACTACAAACGCAAGCGTGGATACCCCGTCCACAATACTACAAACGCAAGCGTGGATACCCGTCCACAATACTACAAACGCAAGCGTGGATACCCCGTCCACAATACTACAAACGCAAGCGTGGATACCCCTGTCCACAATACTACAAACGCAAGCGTGGATACCCCCGTCCACAATACTACAAACGCTTTTCCCAAATTTACTTCTCTGTGAGAATCGGAGACCCTCCTCTGATCCGTGTGAGAGGTGGTGACTCTCTCCAGTGTTAGGCAGCACTTAGTAACATATGCTGAGACCCTCCCCAGTGTTAGGCAGCACTTAATAACATATGTTGAGACCCTTCCCAGTGTTAGGCAGCACTTAATAACATATGCTGAGACCCTCCCCAGTGTTAGGCAGCACTTAGTAACATATGTTGAGACCCTCCCCAGTGTTAGGTAGCACTTAATAACATATGCTGAGACCCTCTCCAGTGTTAGTCAGCACTTAGTAACATATGTTGAGACCCTCCCCAGTGTTAGGCAGCACTTAATAACATATGTTGAGACCCTCCCCAGTGTTAGGCAGCACTTAGTCACATATGCTGAGACCCTCCCCAGTGTTAGGCAGCACTTAGTAACATATGTTGAGACCCTCCCCAGTGTTAGGCAGCACTTAATAACATATGTTGAGACCCTCCCCAGTGTTAGGCAGCACTTAATAACATATGTTGAGACCCTCCCCAGTGTTAGGCAGCACTTAGTAACATATGTTGAGACCCTTCTCAGTGTTAGGCAGCACTTAGTAACATATGTTGAGACCCTTCCCAGTGTTAGGCAGCACTTAATAACATATGCTGAGACCCTCCCTAGTGTTAGGCAGCACTTAGTAACATATGTTGAGACCCTCCCCAGTGTTAGGCAGCACTTAATAACATATGTTGAGACCCTCCCCAGTGTTAGGCAGCACTTAGTAACATATGCTGAGACCCTCCCTAGTGTTAGGCAGCACTTAATAACATATGTTGAGACCCTCCCCAGTGTTAGGCAGCACTTAGTAACATATGTTGAGACCCTCCCCAGTGTTAGGCAGCACTTAATAACATATGTTGAGACCCTCCCCAGTGTTAGGCAGCACTTAGTAACATATGTTGAGACCCTCCCCAGTGTTAGGCAGCACTTAATAACATATGTTGAGACCCTCCCCAGTGTTAGGCAGCACTTAGTAACATATGTTGAGACCCTCCCCAGTGTTAGGCAGCACTTAGTAACATATGTTGAGACCCTTCCCAGTGTTAGGCAGCACTTAGTAACATATGTTGAGACCCTTCCCAGTGTTAGGCAGCACTTAATAACATATGCTGAGACCCTTCCCAGTGTTAGGCAGCACTTAGTAACATATGCTGAGACCCTTCCCAATGTTTCTGGAATATTATAGAACGTCCAGGACATGGCTTGTCTTCGACGTATTATACACGTATTATACACGATTGTAATATAATCCCTTATGTCACATGACCTGTTCTCAGGAATTAGAAGCATAGGGCCACTTATGAAACCTTCTGGTTTTCCTATGTCCCGGTATCCACAAACTTGGAAGCCTAGCCTACCCGACCCCATATGGGGTGGGGTGTTGGGGCATGTGGATGTGTGCATCCTGCTGTGGTTCTCCCATTCTGAGAGAGAAGCTGGCGGAGTCACTCACACTACTATCCTGTGAAAAAACTTCCCTTCATTTCTCCTGCTGCTGCCCTTGCAACATTGCACAGCTCCTGATGACGCACTGACAAGTGTGAAAGTACTTGAGCAAAATATTTCCACCACCGTGGCTTGTCTTGCATTGTCTGTTTGCGATGGGGAAGCGGAAAAGAATCTTTCCTCTGTATGCCATGCATACATATAAATTAATAAAAAGGATAAGAAGTAAAATTTATAAAACTGTGATGTATGAATGTGTGTGAATATAGTGCAGATAAGAGATTATTGTCAATGTTATGAAAAGAAGTTGGATGTCGTAGCCCTAAGTAAAACCAAACTGAAGGCAGCAGGGGTGTTTCAGTGGGGAGAAATAAATGGGATTACGTCAGTATTATGTGAGAGAGATAGAGCTAAGGAAGGAGTGGGAATAATGATAAAGGGTCTGATATGGAAGGAGATGAATATAAATGTATAAATTCAAGAATTATATGGATTAAAATAAAGGTTTGATACAAAAAGTGAGTTATAATAAGTGTGTATGCACCTGGAGAAGAGAGGAAAGAGAGAGAGATTTTGTGAGATGTTAAGCGAGTGTTTAGGAACCTTTGAGCCAAGTGAGAGAGTAATTGTGGTGAGGAACCTAAATGCTAAAGTACTAGAAAAGTTTATAGAGAGTGTGGTAGGTAAGTTTGGTGTACCAGGTGTAAATGATAATGGTGAGCATTTGATTAAACTTTATGTAGAAAGGTATTGGTTATATTTAATACATATTTTAAGAAAACAAAAGGATAAATATGTATACAATATATGACATAGGTAGTAATGAAAGTACAGTAGACCCTCGGTTTTCGTTGAAAATTCTTTCCAGAATGCTGTTCGGGTGCCGTTAACGAACGAATTTTTTCTCATAAGGACAAATGTAAATTAGAATAATCATTTCAGATCCCCAAATATACACTTACAAAAGCTCTTACAAAAATACACATACATAATTGTTCGAGTTTAGAGGTGAACGAAAACCGAGGGTCCACTGTAGTTTGTTGGACTATGTATTGGTGGATAAAAGATTGATTGATTGATGGATGTACATGTTTATAGAGGGGCCACAAATATATCAGACCACTTTTAGTTGTAGCTACAGTGAGAGTAAAAGATAGATGGGATACAAGGTGAATGCAGTCAGAAAGTAAGAGAGAGGTGAAGGTTTATAAACTAAGGTAGGAGGCAGTTAGGGTAAGATATAAAACCTACTGGAAGAAAGATGGGCTAGTGAGAGTATAGGCAATGAGCTTGAAGATGTATGGGGTAGATTCAGTGTTCAGCAGAAGTTTGTGGTTACAGGAAAGTGGGTGCGGGAGGGAAGAAGAGCGATTGATGGAATGATGTAAAGACAGAGTAGAAGGAGAGAAAAAGTTAACATTTGGGAGTTTTTCACAAATTAGAAGTAATACAAGGATGGAGGAGTATATAGAAAGAAAAAAGAGAGGTTAAGAGAGTGGTGAGGGAATGTAAAAGGAGAGCTAATGAAAGAGTGGGTGAGATGCTCTCAACAAATTTTGTTGAGAATGACAAAGTTTTGGAGTGAGATTAATGAGTTGAGAAGGCATAGGGAACGAATAGATTTGACAGTTAAAAATATGAGTATACCAGGCTGTTATTGCTGGCAGCACGTAAATCAATGTACGAACTACAGACCGGCTGATCAGGTATTGACTTTAGGTGCCTGTCCAGCATTTTCTTGAAGACAGTCGGGGGGCCTTTGGGGTAATCCCCTTTTGTATGCTGGGAACAATCTTATGTATGCAGTTGAAAAATTTTTTTGGGCCCCCTGGCACTTGTTGTGTTGTGTCTTAGAAAAAACAAACCCGCATTTCATTGGGTGAATTTTGCATCTCCTGCCGAATCTTTTCCCCTTTTTTTTGGGGGAAAAAATTTTCCCCCCGGGGAAAAAATTTGGGACCTAGTCACTTTAGGATTTTCCAATGAATATTATCATGTATGTTTTTTGCCTGCCCTTCCCGGGGAAAACAAATCAAGGGACCCAACCGTTCCCAGTAATTTAGATGCTTTATCGTATTTATTTGGGGATGAAAGTTCTCTGTACACTCTAAGGGCAGAATTTCGCCTGTTTTAAGTGGGGGAAAAAAGTGAACAGCAGATTCAATTATTATTATTATTATTTTATCGAAAAAAAAGCCCCCAAACCACAAAAGGGGTTTTAAAGGGGGGCAGGGGGACAGGGGGGGGAGGGGGGAAAGGATTGTACGGGGAGATGGATGATTAGTAGGGTATGGAATACAGCAGGACAGTGGATAGTGCGGGATAAAAGGGGGGGCAAGGAAACGGGTAGAAGGGGCTGAGGGGGGTGCTAGAGGTATAATCTTCAGGTTTGTGTA
>WNWK01043114.1:0-15660 GCA_009830355.1 Cherax destructor
GATGAAGTGGTAGATAACTCATTCCTCTTCCTTCCCTCGCGGGCAAACACATCTGCTGCAGGCACCAGGAGGAAGACGAGTTAGGCCTGTTGACTGACTGTGTCTAGGCGCCAAGTGAGGGAGAGGCAGGGGTGAGGCAGACTCAATGGGTATGCCTACAGGCTTGCCCCTGGCGGAAACTATGGGAACTAGCATGGCACGAAATATGAACTCAGCTGGCAGACAGCATGGCTGTCTATGCAGACAGTCAGGCTGTCTACAAATAGCATTCGGGAGGTTGCTACTGGCTGTAGTCAGCGCCTCCACAAGTTATAGTCATTAACATAAAGTGATGACCAAATATTAGATGGAGAACAGAGGCCAGATCATTAATAATGAGATGAAAAGAGTGGTGCTAAGAAGACAACCCTGAGGGACACCAGCCTGGGTGTAGTCAGGGAAAAGCACATTATTAACCCAGACATGGAAGTATCTGTATGACGTGAAGTTTTAAAGGAAGAGTGGCAGACTGCCTTGGAGGCCTAAGGAATGAGCTTGGACCAAGATGTTATATTTCCAAGTAGTGTCATAAGCTTTTTCAAGATCAAAAAAGACTGTGATAACCAAGTGATTGCTAGCACAGTCATAACGAACATAGGTAAGGAGTCAATAGCAAAGACGCCCTTATGAACTGACCAGTACAAAGACTATTGTGTGTCACTTAATACCACTAAACCTCTATTTACTAGGAGTTCCATCAACCTCAAACTGAACTGGTAAGAGCGATGGGTCGATAGTGTGAGGCATCATGGTACAAAGTACCTGGTTTAGGAAAAGGCAGAACAGCAGTTTTCCATGGATGGGAAAAACCGCTTGCGACCAAACAAGATTAAAAAGACATGAGGAAATATTTTGTCCAACATGGCGTAGGAGTACCTTGCTGATACAATGATATGTCGGTTGTAGAGTGAAGAATTTAGTTTCTTGGGCACCTGGAAACATAAGAGTGTAAAGAAATTGTCGAGCAGGTCATTTCTTGGAAGAGTGAAAGGTAACTGGGACAGTGTCATATGATATTGTTTGTAGTTGTTTAGACAGGGACCGGAGATGGTCCGTCCTGACGTGTGGGCCATCCAAAAATCGATGCACTGTAGAGGGAGAAGCTAGAATCATGGTCAAGGTCATGTAGAGGTCATATGTATCAAAAAGGGTCAGTCGGAAAGTCTGTGCCAGAGGTGGGTAACGAGATGTTACCTGAAGAAGGTACAGGGTTTTTGAGGGAAGGAAGAGGTCTGTGAGGGGAAAACTTCATGGACACGAGTCTCCCTGATAGGGTAGGGGAAGTACGTGGAGGGATAGCTCCTAGAAATGAAAGGGACTATACATCTCCCTCTGCACCCAAGAGGACCTTCAGTGCGGCTGGTAGTGCAGATGCAGAAGGGAGCCAGTGAACTACCCTACCCTTCATGTAGGTAAACCGGCAATCCAGGAAAGCAACCTCATATCCGCCGAGGTGACTCGGTGGAGAAAAGAGAGGGCAGTTAGAAGCCCACGGCAAGGCACACCTCCTTCAGCCACCACCTCCGGGAACCGATAGGCAGCCTCCAGAGATACACCCTTCACCGTCACCCGAAGAATACCAAAATCTGCCCTCGGAACTTCGGAGGGTGACACATCCCAGATGATCCAGATTCCACTGCAAACACCACCAACGACCTCAAAGAAATATGGACAACGATACTCTTCCCTTGACCCAGGGGCTAGAATTTCGGAGGGTAGATCCACAAATACCGAAAGTAGGAAAGGAGAGGGGAGGGATGGGGTAAGGGAATGGGATGGAAAATGGGGGATGGGAGTGAGGAAGGGAAAGTGGTGAGTGATTAGATTTGCTCTGAGGAAGAATAAAAGTCCAGTTCCTTAGATCAAGAGCCTCTTCACTCGCAGCAAGGAACCCCCTTCAGGAGGGTACAAATAATAATGAAATAACAACACTGGTAGCAAGTAACACTGTACCACACAAGTGTACAGCTTGAAGACACTAACACTGTAACACTGTAGACACTGTAACACTGCAGACAGGTTGTAAACATGGCTCATAATATTACTGTGATGGTTCACAGTGATTTATAATTTCAATTTAACTGACAAAAAAACATTGTAATAAAATCTGTTGACCTAGATAGATCTAGTAACAGTCTGTTTATAAGTGCACTGTTACTGTACACTGCTCACAGCACTGTTCCTGTACACTGTTCACAGCACTGTTCCTGTACATTGTTCACAGCACTGTTCCTGTACACTGTTCACAGCACTGTTCCTGTACATTGTTCACAGCACTGTTCCTGTACATTGTTCACAGCACTGTTCCTGTACACTGTTCACAGCACTGTTCCTGTACATTGTTCACAGCACTGTTCCTGTACATTGTTCACAGCACTGTTCCTGTACACTGTTCACAGCACTGTTCCTGTACATTGTTCACAGCACTGTTCCTGTACACTGTTCACAGCACTGTTCCTGTCATTGTTCACAGCACTGTTCCTGTACATTGTTCACAGCACTGTTCCTGTACACTGTTCACAGCACTGTTCCTGTACATTGTTCACAGCACTGTTCCTGTACATTGTTCACAGCACTGTTCCTGTACACTGATACACTGATCACAGTACTGTATTTTGTCTGTTGCTTGTCTGGTCAACCAGGTTGTTGTTGCTGGTGGTCCTGGATCAGGCTGGTCTGGTCAACCAGGTTATTCTCTACCTACCTAGAGTCTACCTGGAGGGTATTCCGAGGATCAACGCCCCCGCAGCCCGGTCCATGACCAGGCCTCCTAGTGGATCAGGGCCTGATCAACTAGGCTGTTACTGCTGGCCGCATGTACTCCAACGTACGAACCACAGCCCGGCTGATCCGGCACTGACTTTAGGTATCTGTCCAGCTCCCTCTTGAAGCCAACCAGGGGTCTATTGGTAATTCCCCTTATGGCTGGTGGGAGGCTGTTGAACAGTCTTGGGCCCCAGACACTTATTGTGTTTTCACTTAGTGTACTAATGGCGCCCCTAACTTGGTGGTCCTGGATCAGGCTGATCTGGTGCTTGTCTGGTCAGCCAGATTGTTGTTGCAAGTGGTCCTGGATCCGGCTGGTCTAGTGCTTGTCTGGTCAGCCAGGTTCTTGCAGGTGTCTCCAAAATCCACCACAGTCTGGTTGACCAGACCAGAGCAAGCCTAGCCTCTCATGGTTGAGGTCTCCAGACTCAACCAGAAGTATATCCCTACGGTCCAGGACCACAATGCTCGCTGCCAGACCAAACTTTCAACAAGTTTAAAATACTTAATGAAAGCTGAACTGAAGAACATAGAATAAAAAGTCCTCTTGGCACTGTAAATCAGTCCCACTACACCTGGCACAACCCTACAGTGCCACTACACCCTGGCACTACTATACAGTGCCACTACACCCTGGTACTGTAGAGCAGTGCCAGGGTGTGGCACTGTAAAGTGCCGGGTGTAGTGGCACTGTAGGGTAGTGCCATGGTGTAGTGGTACTGTAGGGTTGTGCAGGGTAGTGGCACTGATCGACAGTGCCAAGAGAACTTTTTATTCTACATTCTTCAGTTCAGCTTTTATTATTTTAAACTTGTAGTGACACTGTAGAGCAATGCCAGTGTGTAGTGGCGCTGTAGGGCAGTGCCAGTGTGTAGTGGCACTACAGGGTAGTGCCAGTGTGTAGTGGCACTGTAGGGCAGTGCCAGGGTGTAGTTGCACTGTAGGACAGTGCCAGGGTGTAGAGTAACGCCAGGGTGTACTGTCACTGTAGGGCAGTGCCAGGGTGTAGAGTAACGCCAGGGTGTACTGTCACTGTAGGGCAGTGCCAGGGTGGTGTCACTGTAGGGTGTGTAGCACTGTAGGCTCTACCCTACAGTGCTACACTAGCACTGCTCTACAATGCCACTACACCCTGGTGCAACCCTACAGTGTCACTACACCCTGGCACTACCCTACAGTGCCACTACACCTGGCACTATCCTACAGTGTCACTACGCCCTGGCACTGCTCTAAAGTGCCACTACACCCTGGCACTACCGTACAGTGCCACTACACCAGGGAACTGCTCTACAGTGCTACTATACTGGCACTACCCTACAGTGCCACTGCACTGGCACTACCCTTCAGTGCCACTACACTGGCACTGCCCTGTGCCATTACACCCTGGCACTACCATACAGTGACGCTACACCCTGGCACTACCCTACAGTGCCACTACACTGAAGCTACCCTAGAGCCACTACACCCTGGCACTACCCTACAGTGCCACTACACACTGGCACTACCCTACAGTGGCACTCCACCTTGACACTGCCCTACAGTGACACTACACCCTGGCGTTACCCTACAGTGACACTACACCCTGGCACTGCTCTACAGTGCCACTACACACTGGCACTACTCTGTAGTGCCACTACACACTGGCACTGCCCTACAGTGACACTACACACTGGCACTGCTCTAGTGTCACTACACACTGGCACTGCACTACAGTGCCACTACACTGGCACTGCTCTACAGTATCACTACACACTGGCACTGCTCTACAGTGTCACAACACACTGGCACTGTTCTACAGTGCCACTACAGTCACTGCTCTACAGTCCCACTACACACTGGCACTACCCTACAGTGCCACAATATACTGGCATTATACAGTGCCACTACACCCGGGCACTGCTCTACAGTGCTACACACTGGCACTACACTACAGTGCTACACACTGGCACTGCCCTACAGTGACACTATACACTGGCACTACCTTACAGTGCCACTCCACAATGACACTACCCTACAGTGCCACTACTCTACAGTGCCACTACACCTTGGCACTGCCCTACAGTGCCAATACACTGGCACTGCACTAGTGCCAAAAAAACTGGTACTGTACTAAAGTGCCACTACATCCTGGCACTGCACTACAGTGCCACTACACACTGGCACTACCCTACAGTGCCACTACACTGGCGCTGCACTACAGTGCCAGTGTTGACTCTTGAAGATGGTGTCGTGACCTTCCAGTAATTTACTCTGGTAACTTTATATGTACAGAGGGAGGGGGAGGGAAGGCGGGAGGGGAAAAGCCTTATTCATGAATAAAGACACCTAGGTGTTGTACATGTGTCTTATTTATGAATAGACACCTAGGTGTTGTACATGTGTCTTATTTATGAATAGACACCTAGGTATTGTACATGTGTCTTATTTATGAATAGACACCTAGGTGTTGTACATGTGTCTTATTTATGAATAGACACCTAGGTGTTGTACATGTGTCTTAATCATCAATAAAGACACCCAAGTGCTGTACATGTGTCTTATTCATCAATAAACACCCAGGTGTTGTACATGTATCTTATTCATCAATAGACACCCAGGTGTTGTACATGTATCTTATTTATCAATAAAGACACCCAGGTATTGTACACGTGTCTTATTCATGAATTAAGACACCCATTATAATAGAATATGGCTAACAGAAACTGGAACCTGACAATTCTCACAGAGCAGAACATGGCGCCTCTCCATGAGATCTCGTGAGTAAGACGAGTGTGTCCGATGCTGCCAAGACGGGAGAGAGTAGTCTCCCAACCTCTGCATCAATGACAATATGGCCAGAAACCTAATCTTAGTTTGATAGAATGTAATTTATGTATATTATCAGACCAACATTATTGACAACAGTTGCAAAGGTGGTCAGAAATTATAGCAAAATAGTCTGTGAATGGAACACTTCTATATGAAATTGGGAGGTCATGTACTGCTGACCTTGCAGCAGTCTGCCAGTTAACTGTACTCTATGTTAACATGACCGGGGACCCAACAGAAAACAATATCTTTGCTTTTGCTAGAGATGAAACATAAACAAAGTTGGTAAATTAAGACACATATGCAACACTTGGGTGTTGACTAGTTCCAGAAATGTAAAGGCACATTATAAGACTCTTCTCTGCTAGAAGAAAAGTCTAAGGGTTCTAACTCTCTGGCAGACTTGGAGAAAAGAAACGAGGGCCACAGATGGAGCCCCTGAGAGATACAGATAAGATGATTATCAATTTTGGTGGCAACTTCAAAAGAGTTTGCTATAGTGGCACCAGCAACCAAAGAACAGGAGCCAGGTCTGGAGAGTATTTGTCACTCAGTTTCCATACTTTTTCCAGACTGTACTCATAGAGGAAGCCAAAGTGATGGTAGAAACACAATCCCGCCAACACGTGCATTTAGCTTCACGGATGACACAGTGGGCAACTGCTCTCATCCGCTTAAAATCAAGGAGTCGCTCTGTGGTCCTATTGTAATGATATCTGCCCTATGCAGCAAATTTCAAACGTACCACACGAGCACAAGCAGGAGGCCAAGGCACGCATTTCTGAGAATGCTTGCCCGAGGTTTGGGGTATAGAATGTGAACCCATAAATAACAAAAAAAGGCACAATACCGTGACTGGACCAATACACACACAACCCACACATATAAAAAAAGAGAGGAGCTTACGACGACGTTTCGGTCCGACTTGGACCATTCTTTTCGCCAGTCTCGCTCTCGTAATAATAATCTTCTTGATTTATCCACTTTTCGTGGCGCTCTCCTTCCTGCTCTTGATAGTCTGTTTTCTAAGAACCATCATCTTCCTCGCCGCTATCAACTTGCCCTTTCTTCTCTTAAATCCAACACTAACATTGTCATACTCTCTTCTGACAAAGGTAATTCGGTAGTTGATTTGATCGAGAGGATGATGTCTTGCTCTCTGACTCACGTACCTACACTCCTCTCGTTTCCAACCCTCTTAATCGCATCAAGAGAACTTTCAACAAGAAACGTAAGACTCTCTCTGACTTCTGTCCTTCTGACTTTAACCTTGTTCAACGTTTTCATGTCATCTGTCCCTCTCTGCCCTATTTCTATGGCCTTCCAAAAACTCACAAACCTGATATTCCTCTGCGTCCCATCATATCTTCTAGAGGTTCTGTCTCTTATTCTCTTGCTTCTTGGCTGGCCAAAACCCTCACTCCCTTTCTTGGTACTTTTTCTCCTGCCCACCTTCGTCACTCTCAAGACTTCATCGAACGGGTTCGCTCTCTCCCGACCTGTAAGATGCTTAGTCTTGATGTTGAGTCCCTCTTCACTAATGTCCCTCTGGATGATGTCCTTAATTTTCTTAGAGAGAAGGCCAATGAAGGGTTACTTCATCTCCCTATACCTACTGATGTCTTTCTTGATCTTATCCGCCTTTGTGTGGACTCTAATTCCTTTTCTTTTCAAGGTAAATATTATTCTCAAACCTTTGGTGTCGCTATGGGCTCTCCTCTATCTCCTGTTCTTGCTAATCTTTACATGGAATACTTCGAGATTGTTCTTCTTCCCACTATTGATGTACGTCCTTCACTCTGGCTTCGCTATGTAGATGACATCTTTGCTCTTTGGCCTCATGACTCAAGTCTCTTCCAACCATTTCTTGATGCTCTTAATAATCTTGCCCCTTCCATTAAGTTTAAAGCTGATTGGGAATCTAATTCTTTGCTTCCTTTCCTTGATGTTCATGTCCACCGCTCAGTTATAGGTTTTGCCTTTTCCGTGTACCGCAAGCCTATGCACAGTGGCATGTATATTCACTACTTCTCTTATCATGCCTCCTCTGTCAAGAAAAGTGTTCTTATCTCCCTCTTTCTCCGTGCTCTCCGCATTTGTGATCCTCAGTTCCTTGAAGCAGAAATTTCCACTCTTCATAATTCATTTTCCCGCCTTGGCTACCCTTCCCATTTCATAGACTCTGCTTTCTCTCGTGCCAAACAGACTTTCTTCTCTCCTAAACCCCCTACTCCTGGGAACTCTCCTGTCCTCTGCCTTCCCTATATCTCTGGTCTCTCTAATCTCAACAACTCTCTCCGTTCCTTAGACATCAAACTTACCTTTCGCCAGACTAACACTCTTTGCACTAATCTAGTTCATACCTCCCCTCCCTCTATAGATTCTCCTGGTGTCTACTCTATTTCTTGTTCCTCCTGTCCTCTTCAGTACTTTGGAGAAACTGGCCGATCTCTTTCTGACAGACTTAGGGAGCACAAAAATAGTGTTAGGCTTGCCGACACTAATACAGTGGACCCTCGGTTAGAGGCCGTTCCTGTTAGCGGCCAACTCGGTTAGCGGCCGGTTAGCGGCTGGTTTTACGGCTCCCGGTTAGCGGCAGTTATTCCAGTTAGCACCCGCCGGCTGGGGACGCTTGCGCTTCAGTTTGTTTGTGTCTCTAGGTACGTAAGGAAGCTTCTGCTCATTCATACAAACATTTCGCTTGTTTTCCATTGTTTTTTGCCAGTGCAACTGCGAAATAAGTAACCATGGCTCCCAAGAAAGTTCCTAGTAAAGTTCCTGTGGCAAAGAGAGTGAGAAATACCATGGAATTTAAGAGAGAAGTGATTGAGAAATATGAGAGTGGTATGCGGGTGCTGGAACTTGCCAGGATGTTTGGGAAAAACAAATCAACAATTACAACCATCCTGTCAAAGAAAGAACAGATCAAGGAGGCTGATGTTGCCAAAGGAGTAAATGTGCTTACGAAACAAAGGTCACCAATAATGGAACAAATGGAAAAGTTATTATTATTGTGGATTAAAGAAAAACAAATGGTGGGAGACAGTGTAGTGGAGTCTGTTAAGTGTGAAAAAATACCTTCAGGATAACAATTTGGGACTCAAAGTGCCTCCTGGTACTGGACAATGCTCCTGCACATCCTCCAGACTTGGAAGACCAAATGTCTAGGGACTACAAATTTATAAAAGTGAAGTTCTTGCCTCCTAACACCACTCCTCTTCTCCAGCCCATGGAGCAGCAGGTCATTTCTAACTTCAAGAAACTCTACACCAAAGCAGTGTTTCAGAAGTGCTTTGAAATGACCTCAGACACTGAATTGACCCTTAGAGAGTTCTGGAAGAATCACTTCAATATCTACAACTGCATAGGCCTTATAGGTAAGGCTTGGGAGGGAGTGACTACCAGGACTTTGAACTCTGCTTGGAGACCACTGTGGCCAGATTGTGTCCAACAGAGGGATTTTGAAGGATTTGCAGCTGACGACCCTGTGCCTGTTGTGGAAGATATTGTGACATTGGGGAACAGCCTGGGGTTGGAGGTGAGTGGTGAGGATGTGGAAGAGTTGGTGGAGGACCACAGGGTAGAGCTAACAACTGAAGAGCTGCAAGAGCTTCATCTGGAACAGCAACAGACCACAGCTCAGGAACTTGCTTCACAGGAGGAGGAAGAGAGAGAGGAGGTCCCTTCTTCAGTGATTAAGGAAATGTGTGGAATGTGGAATAGGTTACAAAGTTTTGTTGAAAAACACCATCCTGACCAAGCTGAAACAAGCCACTGTGTGGCGAAACGTTTCCTCAATAAAGATACCCAAATGTTCCATATGTGTCTAATTTATAACTTGTCGGTTCTCTGAACCATTCATCTATACCCTGTCTGACACAGCAACATCTTGGGATCTTAATACAAACGAATTCTTCAACACTTGTCCAACCTTTGGACGAAGATCTACTTAGACTAGTGGATGGTACCACTATGACCCCGCCTCCTGCTGCTTCACCTCACCTAACTACAGTATATAAGCCACCTCTACGGACATATGCTGTCATTTCTACAAGATTGATGGACTGAACACATCGACTCCAGGCTGAGGGACTGATTACCTCAAAACTCCTACTCTCCTTACACCTTTCTACTTTGTATTGGACTGATGAAGCCACTGTGTGGCGAAACGTTTCCTCAATAAAGATACCCAAATGTTCCATATGTGTCTAATTTATAACTTGTCGGTTCTCTGAACCATTCATCTACACAGTCATCCTATTGATTGGTCTTCTGCTAAAACTGTCTACCCTACGTCCAACTTTCATAGTCGCCGTCTGGTTGAATCCTCCCTTATACACAACTTTCCTTGTATGAATCTTAGCCCTGGCTTTGTCTCTGTTGATGCTTTCCTCTCCCATTACATTGTTAAATGCTCCAAACTTCAGAACACGTGACTTAACCTGATTCCTTCCCTTCTATCACTTCCCCCTTCTCCTCTTTCTCCTTTCTTCTCTTGGTTTTGTTTCTTTTCTTTTGCCTTGTATTTGTCCTTCTTTTATTTTATTTTATTTTCATTTTTTCCCCTGTGTTCTTGTCCTTACCCTATACGGGCCGCCAGCTTCATTGCAGTGCTCCTTTCCTAGAATATGACTGACTCCACTACTACTACTACTACTACTACTACTACCACCACTACTACCTCCATTATTACCCCTACACCACTTTCTTGTGCCTCCCCTGTCTGCCTGCCTATAAATACCCCTTCTACCTGTCCTTTGTGTTAGTGTGACTTTGTAATGGTCCAAGTCGGACCGAAACGTCGCCATAAGCTCCTATCTTTTCTTATGTGCGGGTTGTATGTGTATGTGAAGCCATGGTTAAAATGGAGGCCGAGAATAGGTGTAACGAAGAAGGGTCCTCACTAAAAGCAGTTTGACACAAGTCAAACTGATAGTGTGGGCTTCGAGGAGGTGGCGAATACAAATGAGATGTAAGGAGAATTGGAAAATGATCCCTGTCATGTAAGTCTGGAAGTACTGAGAGATCGATGCAAGAGAGAGTGAGTATGAGGATCAAAATAGGTGGGAGTACCCGTATTTAAAACATGGAGGGGAAGAGAAGTGAAATGAGCTTTTAACTGAATGCCAAGAGTCACAGTGAGAACCCCCAGACGAAATGGTGAGCATTAAAATCGCCTAATAACATAAGTGTTGGCGGTAATGAAGAAACCAGAAAGGCAACATCTGGGATAGGTAATGCCCGAGAAGGAGAGATATACAAAGAACAGACCGTATACCACTCATTCAAGTAGATGCATGCTGCAGTGTAATGCAACAAAGTATGAACAAAGATCTGATGGTATACCGGGGCATACAAGAGCACTTTCATTAAAGGTTCCATCGGGAAAAGGATCCAATAAATATAATAAAACATAGCCTGATATGAGATGGATAACAGCAGAGCATAATTTGGGTTCTTGTAAACAAACACAAACGGGAAAACTGGGAGAGCAACACCTGAAGCTCACCCCGGTTACCTCTGAGGCCTCGGATATTCCACTGTAAATAAGCCATAATTTGAGAAAAGAAGGATACAGAGAATATGAAGCAATAATCATCTATGGACTAGAAGGGTTAGTGAGATCCATATGTGGAACACTGCAAAGAAAATAGTTATGCAGATGGAGTAGAAGAGTGAAGAGTAGCAACAGGAGGTGGATCAGTGTCCATCAAGGGTTTAGTCTCCTCAATATATTAAGAGACAGCTTCAAGCGTTTCAGAGGACAAGGACGTTGTATGTGGGATGACACTGGAGATAAAAGAGGGAGTGTGAGTAAAGATTGGGGCGATGATGGAAGTTACCAAAGTAGGGGGGGGGGGTGAAAGAAGGTGAGAGTTGACTTGAGATGAAGCCTGGGAGGGGACAGGAGAGAAAGTAACCTGGGAGGGGACAGAGAAAGAAACTTGGAAGGGGACAGGAGAGGAAGGGACTATACAAGGAAGAAGATGAACCTTAACACTCGTAACAGAGCTAGTAAGAGGTAAAGAATCAGCTACACAGACTGGAAAGGAAAAATGTCTGGGTAGGATAAGTGAAGGAGAGGTTAAAGGAGATTTACACTGTGTGGATTGTTTGGACTTTAGAGAAGGAGAGGGGTGAAGGGGAGGAGCTGTTGTGTGAGGTCTTGTAGATAAAGAAATTTGCAAGCCAGATGAAGAAGATTTGAGAACAGTATGAGGTGCCGAGGTAGGGGCCTCGAAGTCTAGGACTGCAAAATAGTTAGATACAGATGTGACTGTGGAAGGTGCAACTACAGGGAAGACTGCAGGAGTTGGGGCCCCAGAGGTTGGGGGCCTCTTAGTAACTTGAGAATAAGAAATGCAGAAAAGTCTTCCCTGGAGGCGTAGATGAGAGACAGCCATGGTGTAAGTAAAGCCTTCTGTCTCTGAGATAACAGATTTCTCATTCATTTAAGTAAACTTGGCAATGACGAGAATAAGATGGGTGATCTCAGACAATGTGTTATAACATGTTCTTCACTCTCACTCTGCTAGCAGTATTGTCTCAGACAATGTGTTATAACATGTTCTTCACTCTCACTCTGCTAGCAGTATTGTCTCAGACAATGTGTTATAACATGTTCTTCACTCTCACTCTGCTAACAATATTGTCTCAGACAATGTGTTATAACATGTTCTTCACTCTCACTCTGCTAGCAATATTGTCTCAGACAATGTGTTATAACATGTTCTTCACTCTCACTCTGCTAACAATATTGTCTCAGACAATGTGTTATAACATGTTCTTCACTCTCACTCTGCTAACAATATTGTCTCAGACAATGTGTTATAACATGTTCTTCACTCTCACTCTGCTAACAATATTGTCTCAGACAATGTGTTATAACATGTTCTTCACTCTCACTCTGCTAGCAATATTGTCTCAGACAATGTGTTATAACATGTTCTTCACTCTCACTCTGCTAACAATATTGTCTCAGACAATGTGTTATAACATGTTCTTCACTCTCACTCTGCTAACAATATTGTCTCAGACAATGTGTTATAACATGTTCTTCACTCTCACTCTGCTAACAATATTGTCTCAGACAATGTGTTATAACATGTTCTTCACTCTCACTCTGCTAGCAGTATTGTCTCAGACAATGTGTTATAACATGTTCTTCACTCTCACTCTGCTAGCAATATTGTCTCAGACAATGTGTTATAACATGTTCTTCACTCTCACTCTGCTAACAATATTGTCTCAGACAATGTGTTATAACATGTTCTTCACTCTCACTCTGCTAACAATATTGTTTCAGACAATGTGTTATAACATGTTCTTCACTCTCACTCTGCTAACAATATTGTCTCAGACAATGTGTTATAACATGTTCTTCACTCTCACTCTGCTAGCAGTATTGTCTCAGACAATGTGTTATAACATGTTCTTCACTCTCACTCTGCTAGCAGTATTGTCTCAGACAATGTGTTATAACATGTTCTTCACTCTCACTCTGCTAGCAGTATTGTCTCAGACAATGTGTTATAACATGTTCTTCACTCTCACTCTGCTAACAATATTTTCTCAGACAATGTGTTATAACATGTTCTTCACTCTCACTCTGCTAGCAGTATTGTCTCAGACAATGTGTTATAACATGTTCTTCACTCTCACTCTGCTAGCAGTATTGTCTCAGACAATGTGTTATAACATGTTCTTCACTCTCACTCTGCTAACAATATTGTCTCAGACAATGTGTTATAACATGTTCTTCACTCTCACTCTGCTAGCAGTATTGTCTCAATGTGTTATAACATGTTCTTCACTCTCACTCTGCTAGCAGTATTGTCTCAGACAATGTGTTATAACATGTTCTTCACTCTCACTCTGCTAGCAGTATTGTCTCAGACAATGTGTTATAACATGTTCTTCACTCTCACTCTGCTAGCAGTATTGTCTCAGACAATGTGTTATAACATGTTCTTCACTCTCACTCTGCTAGCAGTATTGTCTCAGACAATGTGTTATAACATGTTCTTCACTCTCACTCTGCTAGCAGTATTGTCTCAGACAATGTGTTATAACATGTTCTTCACTCTCACTCTGCTAACAATATTGTCTCAGACAATGTGTTATAACATGTTCTTCACTCTCACTCTGCTAGCAGTATTGTCTCAGACAATGTGTTATAACATGTTCTTCACTCTCACTCTGCTAGCAGTATTGTCTCAGACAATGTGTTATAACATGTTCTTCACTCTCACTCTGCTAGCAGTATTGTCTCAGACAATGTGTTATAACATGTTCTTCACTCTCACTCTGCTAGCAATATTGTCTCAGACAATGTGTTATAACATGTTCTTCACTCTCACTCTGCTAGCAGTATTGTCTCAGACAATGTGTTATAACATGTTCTTCACTCTCACTCTGCTAACAATATTGTCTCAGACAATGTGTTATAACATGTTCTTCACTCTCACTCTGCTGGCAGTATTGTCTCAGACAATGTGTTATAACATGTTCTTCACTCACTCTGCTAACAATATTGTCTCAGACAATGTGTTATAACATGTTCTTCACTCTCACTCTGCTAACAATATTGTCTCAGACAATGTGTTATAACATGTTCTTCACTCTCACTCTGCTAGCAGTATTGTCTCAGACAATGTGTTATAACATGTTCTTCACTCTCACTCTGCTAGCAGTATTGTCTCAGACAATGTGTTATAACATGTTCTTCACTCTCACTCTGCTAGCAATATTGTCTCAGACAATGTGTTATAACATGATAGGGTCAACAGGAAGGGTGGTGGAGTGGCGATGTATGTCAGAGATAATTTAAATTGTTGTGTTAGACAAGATATAAGATTAGAAACAGCTGACACAGAATCTGTTTGGCTACAGTTTCTCGAGGGTCGTGAAAAATTAATTTTGGGTGTGATTTACAGACCCCCAAGCCTGGATAGGAGCGCAGTAAGCTGCTATGGGACGAAATTCATAAGGCGTCTAGATATGAAAATGTTGTGTTAATGGGAGATTTAACTTTAGACACATTGATTGGAACAATGTGACAGGTAATCTTGAGTCTAGTGACTTTCTTGATACGGTTCAGGATTGTTTTTTAAAACAGTTTGTGACAGAACCAACTAGAGGTAGCAACTTGCTTGATTTGGTTCTTGCTAACAAAGAATCACTAATTAATAATCTTGAGGTTAATGAAGAGCTTGGGAAAGCGATCCCAAATCACTTAGTTTTAATATATCATGGAATTACCCAGGTAACTGCAATCAAGTCTCAGTTCCAGACTTTCGTGTAGCCGACTTCATGGGGCTGAGAAATTACCTAGGTGGGCTAAGTTGGGATGACCTGACTATGGGTCAGGTAGATGGTTTTGGTTGCCAATATGACGTTTTCCAGAGCATAGTTCTAGCTGCCCAGACAACTTTTGTTCCGAGTAGGGAAATTAGATCTAACAAAAATGATCCTAAATGGATGAACAATAGATTAAAACATCTCATTGGTCAAAAGAGGCATATATAGGCATATCAAAAGAGGAGATTGACAGATAAGAAATCAATATTTTCAATTAAGAGAGAAATAAAAAAGGAATAAGAAAAGCAAAAGGGATTATGAGGCTAAGGTCGCAAGGGATTCGAAGACTAACCCAAAAGGGTTCTTTCAGGTATACAGAAGTAAGATTAGGGACAAGATAGGCCCACTTAAGAGTAACTCAGGACAGATCATGGACAGTGATAAGGATATGTGTGAAATTTTCAATACTTACTTCCTCTCAGTTTTTACTCAGGAAGATACTAGCAGAATTCCAGAAATAATAAATTATGTAGAGCTGGAAGATAACAGACTATGCTCGATTGGGGTAACTAGTGACATGGTCCTCAGACAAATAGAAAATTAAAACCTAACAAATCCCCAGGCCCTGATGAACTGTTTGCAAGAGTTTTAAAGGAATGTAAAGAGGAACTTAGCAAACCTTTGGCAAATCTTTTCAATATATCACTACAAACTGGCATAGTGCCAGACAAGTGGAAAGGGCAAATG
>WNWK01043115.1:0-15660 GCA_009830355.1 Cherax destructor
GGAGGAAATTGTTAAGGCCACAAGACACGATAACGTAGTAATTTAGGGACTTTAACTTTAGTCAGATTGATTGGAATTTCATGACAGGGAATTTAGAATCTAACGACTTTTTAGAAGTATGAACTACTTGAAGCAGTTTGTAACAGAACCTACAAGGGGAAATAACCTACTTGACTTGGTTCTGGCAAGCAAGGAAACCCTTGTTAATAATTTAGAAATTACAGAGGAACTCGGCTCAAGCGACCACAAGTCAATTACCTTTAGCATTGAATGGATGTATGATAGTAGGGATAATTCAGTAATGGTCCCAGATTTTCGCTTAGCAGATTATAATGGACTTAGAGAACACTTATCAACTGTGGACTGGGGTGAAGAAGAGAGGTATCAATATGACAGTTTTCTTAACACTATACAGGCTGCCCAAAGAACATTTATCCCGTATAAAGAAATTAGATCAAGTAGAAATGACCCAAAATGGATGAATAATAGGCTCAAATATCTTTTAGGGCAGAAGAAAGGAATTTATAGGGCATAAAAAGAGGTGAGGGTCATCTTATAAATCAGTACACTGACATTAAGAGGGACGTTAAAAAGGGAATAAGAAAAGCTAAACGGGACTATGAAATTAAAGTTGCTAGGATTCAAAAATTAACCCAAAAAGTTTTTCCAGGTTTATAGAACAAAAGTTAGGATAAGATAGGTCCCTAAAAATAACTTTGGGCATCTTACTGACAAGGAGAATGATATGTGCTCTATTTTTAATAATTATTTTCTCGGTTTTCACACAGGAAGACATTAATAATATCCCAGTAATTAATTTTTACAGAGGCCCAGAAGAAGATAAATTATGTAATTTCACAGTCACTAGCGAAATGATTATGAAACAGCTGGACCGACTGAAACAAAATAAATCGCCGGGTCCTGATGAGCTTTTTGCAAGGGTTCTTAAGGAATGCAAATGGAACTCTGTGAACCAATATCTAACATTTTTAATTTATCTCTTCAAACAGGTGTAGTGTCTGATATGTGGAAGATGGCTAATTAATTCCTATTTTTAAAGCAGGGGACAAGTCACTACCGTCAAACTACCGCCCAATAAGCCTGACCTCAATTGTAGGCAAATTACTTGAGTCAATTATAGCTGATATTATTAGAAGCCATCTAGATAACCATAATTTGATTAATGATACCCAGCATGGATTCACGAGGGCCGTTCCTGCCTATCTAATTTATTAACCTTCTTCAGTAAAGCTTTTGAGGCTGTTGATCACGATAAAGAATTCGATATTGTTTATTTAGACTTTAGTAAGGCTTTTGATAGAGTACCGCACCAGAGACTGTTAAAGAAAGTGGCAGCTCATGGCATTGGGGGAAAAGTGCTGTCATGGATCGAGTCATGGCTCACCAATAGGAAGCAGAGAGTGTGCATAAATGGGGTTAAATCCGAATGGGGACTTGTAACAAGTGGTGTTCCACAGGGATCAGTCTTAGGCCCATTGTTATTTATAATATATCAATGACCTTGATGAGGGAATTACTAGTGATATGAGCAAATTCGCCGACGACACGAAGATAGGTAGAATAATTGATTCAAACATAGATGTCATAGAACTTCAGGAACATAAGAACATAAGAACATAAGAAAGGAGGAACACTGCAGCAGGCCTGTTGGCCCATACTAGGCACGTCCTTCACAATCCATCCCACTAACAGAATAATTGCCCAACCTAATTTTCAATTCTACCCAAGAAATAAGCTTTGAAGATTCTTTGCTGCCTGTTGACCGAGGGAAGTCAATACTTGTGCGTGATCATTCTGCAGAACTTTCGAAAGATAATTGTATTTGTACTGAATGGATAGCACCTGGAAAATAGCATCTAACTTAGAAAACAACCCAAAAGCAGCCATAGGATGCTTGTTTTGCAAAATGGGGCCCACGTTAACAAAGGAATTCATCGTAGTGACCAGGAAGTGCGGCGACCTGAGCCAGGCCAGGTCTCCCGTAAGCCTTCTTCGTGGGTAGCTTCGTGAGCATCATCGTGAATTGGTAAATGATATCAAAGAAATCCCATATCGCGAGCGATGCGTTTATTTAACCTGCCCGAAGAAGATTCTCTGTCTTTTCTGCTTTCTGGCTCAAGAGCTGCACCAGATGGCTGAAGAATGCTGCTTGACCAATCATCATGTTAGTGACTTGGAGCACAGCGGCAGCAGAGACGGCATCCAGGTAAAGGTACTTGCGTAATTTGAACAGCACATGGACGAGGAGTTGAACAGGCTTTCTTTTAAGCCAGAAGACATGATATGGTCCAACTCTATGTATGCACTGGTATGTACTAGCCCTGTAGCAACTAGTCGGCCAAGGGTGGCATTCTGGAAGTCCGCATCTGGCCACATGGCAATGAAGCGAATCATCTGCACACCCAGGTTTACGTTGGGGCCCAATTCAGCTTTAGACAAACTTAATTCGTGGTCAGAAAAGTGGCAGATGCAGTTCAATGTAGACAAATGCAAGGTTCTGAAGCTCGGGAGTGTCCATAACCCCAAGCACTTATAAGTTAAATAACGTGAACTTAGCCATACAGATTGCGAGAAGGACTTGGGGGTGATGGTAAGCAGCAACCTTAAACCAAGACAGCAATGCCTAAGCGTACGTAATAAGGCAAATAGATTACTGGGATTTATATCAAGAAGTGTTAGCAACAGAAGTCAAGAGGTTATATTACAGCTTTATACATCATTAGTAAGGCCTCACCTAGATTACGCAGCTCAGTTCTAGTCTCCATATTACAGAATGGACATAAATTGTTAGAAAACATTCAGCGTAGAATGACTAAATTAATACATAGCATTAGAAATCTTCCTTACGAAGAAAGATTGAAGACCCTAAAATTACATTCACTTGTAAGACGTAGAATGAGGGGAGACATGATCGAGGTATACAAGTGGAAAATGGGTATAAACAAAGGGATATAAATAAGGTCTTGAGGATATCTCTCCAAGAGAGAACCGCAATAATGGATTCAAGTTAGATAAGTTTAGATTTAAAAGGATATAGGAAAGTATTGGTTTGGAAATAGGGTAGTTGATGAGTGGAACAGTCTGCCTAGTAGGGTTATTGAAGCTAGGACCTTGAGTAGTTTCAAATTTAGGTTGGATAAATACATGAGTGAGAGGGTTGATTTGAGGGACTCCGCATGAGTGGGTAGAATTGTCAAAGCTATTTCTTGGGTAGCATTGAAAATTGGGTTGAGCAAATATTCTGTTAGTGGGACGGATTGTGAAGGACCTGCCTAGTATGGGCCAACGGGCCTGCTGCAGTGTTCCTCCTTTCTTATGTTCTTATGTTAGAAAACATTCAGCGTAGAATGACTAAATTAATACATAGCATTAGAAATCTTCCTTACGAAGAAAGATTGAAGACCCTAAAATTACATTCACTTGTAAGACGTAGAATGAGGGGAGACATGATCAAGGTATACAAGTGGAAAATGGGTATTAACAAAGGGGATATAAATAAGGTCTTGAGGATATCTCTCCAAGAGAGAACCCGCAATAATGGATTCAAGTTAGATAAGTTTAGATTTAGAAAGGATATAGGAAAGTATTGGTTTGGAAATAGGGTAGTTGATGAGTGGAACAGTCTGCCTAGTAGGGTTATTGAAGCTAGACCTTGGGTAGTTTCAAATTTTGGTTGGATAAATTCATGAGTGAGAGGGGTTGGATTTGGAGTGGGACTCGGCATGAGTGGGTAGAATTGTCAAAGCTTATTTCTTGGGTAGCATTGAAAATTGGGTTGAGCAAATATTCTGTTAGTGGGACGGATTGTGAAGGACCTGCCTAGTATGGGCCAACAGGCCTGCTGCAGTGTTCCTCCTTTCTAATGTTCTTATGTCCTAGCTTCAATGACCCTACTAGGCAGACTGTTCCACTCATCAACTACCCTATTTCCAAACCAATATTTTCCTATATCCTTTCTAAATCTAAACTTATCCAATTTGAATCCATTATTGCGGGTTCTCTCTTGGAGAGATATCCTCAAGACCTTATTTATATCCCCCTTATTAATACCCATCTTCCACTTATATACCTCGATCATGTCTCCCCTCATTCTACGTCTTACAAGTGAATGTAATTTAAGGGTCTTCAATCTTTCTTCATACGGAAGATTTCTAATGCTATGAATTAACTTTGTCATTCATCGCTGAATGTTTTCTAACGAATTTATATCCATTCTGTAAAATGGAGACCAGAACTGAGCTGCATAATCTAGGTGAAGCCTTACTAATGATGTATAAAGCTGTAATATAACCGCTGGACTTCTGTTGCTTACACTCTTGATATAAATCCCAGTAATCTATTTGCTTTATTTCTTACGCTTAGGCATTGCTGACTTGGTTTGAGGTTGCTGCTTACCATAACCCCCAAATCCTTTTCGCATTCTGTACGGCTGAGTTCAACATTATTAAGCTGGTAGGTGCTAGGTTATGAACATTTCCGAGCTTTAGAACTTTGCATTTATCTACATTGAACTGCATCTGCCATTTTTCTGACCAGGAATTGAGAGGTGAGGGTCATCTTATAAATCAGTATACTGACATTGAGAGGGACGTTAAAAGGGAATAAGAAAAGCTAAACGGGACTATGAAATTAAAGTTGCTAGGATTCAAAAACTAACCCAAAAAGTTTTTCCAGGTTTATAGAACAAAAGTTAGGGATAAGATAGGTCCCCTTAAAAATAACTTTGGGCATCTTACTGACAAGGAGAATGATATGTGCTCTATTTTTAATAATTATTTTCTCTCGGTTTTCACACAGGAAGACATTAATAATATCCCAGTAATTAATTTTTACAGAGGCCCAGAAGAAGATAAATTATGTAATATCACAGTCACTAGCAAAATGATTATGAAACAGCTGGACCGACTGAAACAAAATAAATCGCCGGGTCCTGATGAGCTTTTGCAAGGGTTCTTAAGGAATGCAAAATGGAACTCTGTGAACCAATATCTAACATTTGTAATTTATCTCTTCAAACAGGTGTAGTGTCTGATATGTGGAAGATGGCTAATGTAATTCCTATTTTTAAAGCAGGGGACAAGTCACTACCGTCAAACTACCGCCCAATAAGCCTGACCTCAATTGTAGGCAAATTACTAGAGTCAATTATAGCTGATATTATTAGAAGCCATCTAGATAACCATAATTTGATTAATGATACCCAGCACGGATTCACGAGGGGCCGTTCCTGCCTATCTAATTTATTAACCTTCTTCAGTAAAGCTTTTGAGGCAGTTGATCACGATAAAGAATTCGATATTGTTTATTTAGACTTTAGTAAGGCTTTTGATAGAGTACCGCACCAGAGACTGTTAAAGAAAGTGGCAGCTCATGGCATTGGGGAAAAAGTGCTGTCATGGATCGAGTCATGGCTCACCAATAGGAAGCAGAGAGTGTGCATAAATGGGGTTAAATCCAAATGGGGACTTGTAACAAGTGGTGTTCCACAGGGATCAGTCTTAGGCCCATTGTTATTTATAATATATATCAATGACCTTGATGAGGGAATTACTAGTGATATGAGCAAATTCGCCGACGACACGAAGATAGGTAGGATAATTGATTCAAACATAGACGTCATAGAACTTCAGGAAGATTTAGACAAACTTAATTCGTGGTCAGAAAAGTGGCAGATGCAGTTCAATGTAGATAAATGCAAGGTTCTGAAGCTCGGAGTGTCCATAACCCAAGCACTTATAAGTTAAATAACGTAGAACTTAGCCATACAGATTGGAGAAGGACTTGGGGTGATAGTAAGCAGCAACCTTAAACCAAGACAGCAATGCCTAAGCGTACGTAATAAGGCAAATAGATTACTGGGATTTATATCAAGAAGTGTTAGCAACAGAAGTCCAGAGGTTATATTACAGCTTTATACATCATTAGTAAGGCCTCACCTAGATTACGCAGCTCAGTTCTGGTCTCCATATTACAGAATGGACATAAATTCGTTAGAAAACATTCAGCGTAGAATGACTAAATTAATACATAGCATTAGAAATCTTCCTTACGAAGAAAGATTGAAGACCCTAAAATTACATTCACTTGTAAGACGTAGAATGAGGGGAGACATGATCGAGGTATACAAGTGGAAAATGGGTATTAACAAAGGGGATATAAATAAGGTCTTGAGGATATCTCTCCAAGAGAGAACCCGCAATAATGGATTCAAGTTAGATAAGTTTAGATTTAGAAAGGATATAGGAAAGTATTGGTTTGGAAATAGGGTAGTTGATGAGTGGAACAGTCTGCCTAGTAGGGTTATTGAAGCTAGGACCTTGGGTAGTTTCAAATTTTGGTGGATAAATTCATGAGTGAGAGGGTTGGATTTGAGTGGGACTCTGCGCATGAGTGGGTAGAATTGTCAAAGCTATTTCTTGGGTAGCATTGAAAATTGGGTTGAGCAAATATTCTGTTAGTGGGACGGATTGTGAAGGACCTGCCTAGTATGGGCCAACAGGCCTGCTGCAGTGTTCCTCCTTTCTAATGTTCTTATGTTCTTATGTCCTAGCTTCAATGACCCTACTAGGCAGACTGTTCCACTCATCAACTACCCTATTTCCAAACCAATATTTTCCTATATCCTTTCTAAATCTAAACTTATAAGAACATAAGAACATAAGAATGGAGGAACATGCAGAAGGCCTACTGGCCCATACAAGGCAGGTCCTTATCAAAACCACCACTACCTAAGAATTTATTCCGTACTCACGACACTAATCAAACCCAGCCCTCCCACTCATATATTTGTCCAATCTCTTTTAAATCCACCTAAGGTCCCAGCCTCTATCACCCCACTCGGAAGATTGTTCCACGCATCTACAACTCTGTTCGAAAACCAGTACTTGCCTATGTCCTTTCTAAATCTAAATTTATCCAATTTAAATCCGTTATTTCTGGTTCTTACTTGGTTCGATATCCTCAGTATTTTATTAATATCTCCTTTGTTTATACCCATCATCCACTTGTACACCTCGATGATATCTCCCTCATTCTACGCCTCTCCAGAGAGTGGAGATTCAACGCTCTAAGTCTATCTTCATACGGGAGATTTCTTATACTGTAAATCATTTTAGTCATTCTTCTTTGTATGTTCTCCAATGAATCTATATCCATCCTGTAGTAAGGTGACCAAAACTGAGCTGCATAATCCAAATGAGGTCTCACTAGTGATGTATAGAGCTGTAAAATAACTTTTGGACTTCTGTTGCTTATACTTCTTGAAATAAATCCTAGTAATCTGTTAGCCTTATTGCGCACACTTAGGCACTGTTGTCTTGGCTTTAGATTCCTGCTTACCATGACTCCCAAGTCTTTTTCACATTCTGTATGATCAAGCTCTACTTCACCTAGTTTATAAATTCGAGGGATATTTTCATTACCAACGACTAGCACCTTACACTTGTCCACATTAAACTTCATCTGCCACTTTTCAGACCAAGACATTAATTTGTCCAAATCCTCCTGGAGTTCACTGGTATCCTGCTCAGAATGAATTATACGGCCTATTTTTGTATCATCAGCAAATTTACTCATGTCACTTGCAATTCCTTCATCAAGGTCATTTATGTAATTATGAACAACAATGGGCCCAAAACTGATCCTTGTGGAACGCCACTAGTGACTAATCCCCATTCAGATTTGACCCCATTAATGGAAACCTCTGCTTTCTATTGGTAAGCCATGCCTCTATCCATGCTAGAACTTACCTCCTATACCATGAGCTGCCACCTTTCTTAAGAGTCTCTTGTGAGGTACTCTATCGAAGGCCTTACTGAAATCCAAGTAAACTATATCATATTCTTTATCACTGTCTACTGCCTCAAATGTTTTATTGAAAACGTCAGTAAATTTGTTAGGCAGGAACGACCTCTCGTGAACCCATGCTGAGATTCATTAATCAAATTATGTTCTTCAAGGTGACTTCTAATAATATCAGCTATAATTGATTCTAATAATTTGCCTACTATAGATGTGAGGCTTATTGGACGGTAATTTGATGGAATTGACTTATCCCCTGATTTGAATATAGGAACTACATTAGCTATCTTCCACATCTCTGGCACAACACCAGTTAGGATGGAGGTATTAAACACATTCATTAATGGCTGACTAAGTTCCATCTTACATTCTTTAAGTACCCTGGAAAACAACTCGTCGGGTCCCGGGGACTTATTTTGCTTCAGTTTATCTATCTGTTTGATAACCATGTCCCTCGTGACAGTAATATTTGAATCCATTATTGCGGGTTCTTTTTGGAGAGATATCCTCAAGACCTTATTTATATCCCCTTATTAATACCCATCTTCCACTTATATACCTCGATCATGTCTCCCCTCATTCTACGTCTTACAAGTGAATGTAATTTAAGGGTCTTCAATCTTTCTTCATACGGAAGATTTCTAATGGTATGAATTAACTTTGTCATTCATCGCTGAATGTTTTCTAACGAATTTATATCCATTCTGTAAAATGGAGACCAGAACTGAGCTGCATAATCTAGGTGAAGCCTTACTAATGATGTATAAAGCTGTAATATAACCGCTGGACGTCTGTTGCTTACACTTCTTGATATAAATCCCAGTAATCTATTTGCTTTATTTCTTACGCTTAGGCATTGCTGACTTGGTTTGAGGTTGCTGCTTACCATAACCCCAAATCCTTTTCGCATTCTGTACGGCTGAGTTCAACATTATTAAGCTGGTAGGTGCTAGGGTTATGAACATTTCCGAGCTTTAGAACTTTGCATTTATCTACATTGAACTGCATCTGCCATTTTTCTGACCAGGAATTGAGAGGTGAGGGTCATCTTATAAATCAGTATACTGACATTAAGAGGGACGTTAAAAAGGGAATAAGAAAAGCTAAACGGGACTATGAAATTAAAGTTGCTAGGGATTCAAAACTAACCCAAAAGTTTTTCCAGGTTTATAGAACAAAAGTTAGGGATAAGATAGGTCCCCTTAAAAATAACTTTGAGCATCTTACTGACAAGGACAATGATATGTGCTCTATTTTTAATAATTATTTTCTCTCGGTTTTCACACAGGAAGACATTAATAATATCCCAGTAATTAATTTTTACAGAGGCCCAGAAGAAGATAAATTATGTAATATCACAGTCACTAGTAAAATGATTATGAAACAGCTGGACCGACTGAAACAAAATAAATCGCCGGGTCCTGATGAGCTTTTTGCAAGGGTTCTTAAGGAATGCAAAATGGAACTCTGTGAACCAATATCTAACATTTGTAATTTATCTCTTCAAACAGGTGTAGTGTCTGATATGTGGAAGATGGCTAATGTAATTCCTATTTTTAAAGCGGGGGACAAGTCACTACGTCAAACTACGGCCCAATAAGCCTGACCTCAATTGTAGGCAAATTACTAGAGTCAATTATAGCTGATATTATTAGAAGCCATCTAGATAACCATAATTTGATTAATGATACCCAGCATGGATTCACGAGGGGCCGTTCCTGCCTATCTAATTTATTAACCTTCTTCAGTAAAGCTTTTGAGGCTGTTGATCACGATAAAGAATTCGATATTGTTTATTTAGACTTTAGTAAGGCTTTTGATAGAGTACCGCACCAGAGACTGTTAAAGAAAGTGGCAGCTCATGGCATTGGGGGAAAAGTGCTGTCATGGATCGAGTCATGGCTCACCAATAGGAAGCAGAGAGTGTGCATAAATGGGGTTAAATCCGAATGGGGACTTAAGAACATAAGAACATAAGAAAGGAGGAACACTGCAGCAGGCCTGTTGGCCCATTCTAGGCAGGTCCTTCACATTCCATCCCACTAACAGAATATTTGTTCAACCTAATTTTCAATGCTACCCAAGAAATAAGCTTTGATAATTTTATTTACTCATGTGCAATTCCCACTCAAATCCAACCCCTTTCACTCATGAATTTATCCAACCTAAATTTAAAACTACCCAAGGTCCTTGCTTCAATAACCCTACTAGGCAGACTGTTCCACTCATCAACTACCCTATTTCCAAACCAATACTTTCATAAGAACATAAGAACATAAGAAAGGAGGAACACTGCAGCAGGCCTGTTGGCCCATACTAGGCAGGTCCTTCACAATCCGTCCCACTAACAAAATATTTGCTCAACCCAATTTTCAATGCTACCCAAGAAATAAGCTTTGACAATTCTACCCACTCATGCGGAGTCCCACTCAAATCCAACCCCTCTCACTCATGAATTTATCCAACCTAAATTTGAAACTACCCAAGGTCCTAGCTTCAATAACCCTACTAGGCAGACTGTTCCACTCATCAACTACCCTATTTCCAAACCAATACTTTCCTATATCCTTTCTAAATCTAAACTTATCTAACTTGAATCCATTATTGCGGGTTCTCTTGGAGAGATATCCTCAAGACCTTATTTATATCCCCTTTGTTAATACCCATTTTCCACTTGTATACCTCGATCATGTCTCCCTCATTCTACGTCTTACAAGTGAATGTAATTTTAGGGTCTTCAATCTTTCTTCGTAAGGAAGATTTCTAATGCTATGTATTAATTTAGTCATTCTACGCTGAATGTTTTCTAACGAATTTATGTCCATTCTGTAATATGGAGACCAGAACTGAGCTGCGTAATCTAGGTGAGGCCTTACTAATGATGTATAAAGCTGTAATATAACCTCTGGACTTCTGTTGCTAACACTTCTTGATATAAATCCCAGGGCAATTGGTGTCAGCTGTCCAGGGCAATTGGTGTTTGCTGTCCAGGGCAATTGGTGTCAATTGCTGGCTGGACAAATACTGTAAGGAAAATTCAGTAACATTCATTGACAACTGGGACCTCTTCTATGGCAGAAATGACATGTATGCCAGGGATGGGGTTCACTTATCCAGGTCTGGGGTGGGGCACTGGCAACTGCAGTGGAGGGAGCTGTTAGGGCTTTAAACTAGAAATAGTTAGTGGTATGGGTTTTGGGGGAAAACAGAGAAGTCCCAGTGTAGTAATATTATAAGTTGTAGGAGAACTAGTAATAGGCAGAATAAGGTGGATAGTGGAAAGCTAGTGACACTAGATGACAAGGACAGGAATAGGTATAGTGGAAAAACAGAGATGAGCAGGAAGGGTAAAGAGAAAGGAGGGTCTCTAAATATATATTACACCAATAGTCGTAGTGCTAGGAATAAGATGGACGAGTTGAGATTAGTTGCAAGTACGGGTAATATTGATGTTTTTGCAATAACTGAGACATGGTTTAATATGAAAAATCGGGACTTGCCTGCCGAATGTCACATTCAGGGTTTTAAATTGTTCCAAGTAGACAGAAGTATCGGGAAAGGGGTGGGGTGGCACTCTATGTCCGTGATCATTTAAATTGTTGCATAAAAACGGGTATAAAGTCTGAATTAACACATACAGAGTCTGTCTGGATAGAATTTTCAGAGGGGTGTGAAAAAATTGATTTTAGGCGTGATTTACCGTCCTCCAAACTTAGATAGGGAACAAGGAGACTACTTTGGGAGGAAATTGTTAAGGCCACAAGACACGATAACGTAGTAATTTAGGGACTTTAACTTTAGTCAGATTGATTGGAATTTCATGACAGGGAATTTAGAATCTAACGACTTTTAGAAGTAGTTCAGGATTGCTTTTGAAGCAGTTTGTAACAGAACCACAAGGGGAAATAACCTACTTGACTTGGTTCTGGCAAAGCAAAGAAACCCTTGTTAATAATTTAGAAATTCAGAGAACTCGGCTCAGCGACCACAAGTCAATTACCTTTAGCATTGAATGGATGTATGATAGTAGGGATAATTCAGTAATGGTCCCAGATTTTCGCTTAGCAGATTATAATGGACTTAGAGAACACTTATCAACTGTGGACTGGGGTGAAGAAGAGAGGTATCAATATGACAGTTTTCTTAACACTATACAGGCTGCCCAAAGAACATTTATACCGTATAAAGAAATTAGATCAAGTAGAAATGACCCAAAATGGATGAATAATAGGCTCAAATATCTTTAGGCAGAAGAAAGGAATTTATAGGCGCATAAAAAGAGGTGAGGGTCATCTTATAAATCAGTATACTGACATTAAGAGGGACGTTAAAAAGGAATAAGAAAAGCTAAACGGGACTATGAAATTAAAGTTGCTAGGGATTCAAAACTAACCCAAAAGTTTTTTCCAGGTTTATAGAACAAAAGTTAGGATAAGATAGGTCCCCTTAAAAATAACTTTGGGCATCTTACTGACAAGGAGAATGATATGTGCTCTATTTTAATAATTATTTTCTCGGTTTTCACACAGGAAGACATTAATAATATCCCAGTAATTAATTTTTACAGAGGCCCAGAAGAAGATAAATTATGTAATATCACAGTCACTAGCGAAATGATTATGAAACAGCTGGACGACTGAAACAAAATAAATCGCTGGGTCCTGATGAGCTTTTTGCAAGGGTTCTTAAGAATGCAAATGGAACTCTGTGAACCAATATCTAACATTTTTAATTTATCTCTTCAAACAGGTGTAGTGTCTGATATGTGGAAGTTGGCTAATGTAATTCCTATTTTTAAAGCAGGGGACAAGTCACTACCGTCAAACTACCGCCCAATAAGCCTGACCTCAATTGTAGGCAAATTATAGAGTCAATTATAGCTGATATTATTAGAAGCCATCTAGATAACCATAATTTGATTAATGATACCCAGCATGGATTCACGAGGGGCCGTTCCTGCCTATCTAATTTATTAACCTTCTTCAGTAAAGCTTTGAGGCTGTTGATCACGATAAAGAATTCGATATTGTTTATTTAGACTTTAGTAAGGCTTTTGATAGAGTACCGCACCAGAGACTATTAAAGAAAGTGGCAGCTCATGGCATTGGGGGAAAAGTGCTGTCATGGATCGAGTCATGGCTCACCAATAGGAAGCAGAGAGTGTGCATAAATGGGGTTAAATCCGAATGGGGACTTGTAACAAGTGGTGTTCCACAGGGATCAGTCTTAGGCCCATTGTTATTTATAATATATATCAATGACCTTGATGAGGGAATTACTAGTGATATGAGCAAATTCGCGACGACACGAAGATAGGTAGGATAATTGATTCAAACATAGATGTCGTAGAACTTCAGGAAGATTTAGACAAACTTAATTCGTGGTCAGAAAAGTGGCAGATGCAGTTCAATGTAGATAAATGCAAGGTTCTGAAGCTCGGGAGTGTCCATAACCCAAGCACTTATAAGTTAAATAACGTAGAACTTAGCCATACAGATTGCGAGAAGGACTTGGGGTGATGGTAAGCAGCAACCTTAAACCAAGACAGCAATGCCTAAGCGTACGTAATAAGGCAAATAGATTACTGGGATTTATATCAAGAAGTGTTAGCAACAGAAGTCCAGAGGTTATATTACAGCTTTATACATCATTAGTAAGGCCTCACCTAGATTACGCAGCTCAGTTCTGGTCTCCATATTACAGAATGGACATAAATTCGTTAGAAAACATTCAGCGTAGAATGACTAAATTAATACATAGCATTAGAAATCTTCCTTACGAAGAAAGATTGAAGACCTAAAATTACATTCACTTGTAAGACGTAGAATGAGGGGAGACATGATCGAGGTATACAAGTGGAAAATGGGTATTAACAAAGGGGATATAAATAAGGTCTTGAGGATATCTCTCCAAGAGAGAACCCGCAATAATGGATTCAAGTTAGATAAGTTTAGATTTAGAAAGGATATAGGAAAGTATTGGTTTGGAAATAGGGTAGTTGATGAGTGGAACAGTCTGCCTAGTAGGGTTATTGAAGCTAGGACCTTGGGTAGTTTCAAATTTAGGTTGATAAATTCATGAGTGAGAGGGGGTTTGGGTTTGAGTGGGACTCGCGCATGAGTGGGTAGAATTGTCAAAGCTTATTTCTTGGGTAGCATTGAAAATTGGGTTGAGCAAATATTCTGTTAGTGGGACGGATTGTGAAGGACCTGCCTAGTATGGGCCAACAGGCCTGCTGCAGTGTTCCTCCTTTCTTATGTTCTTATGTTCTTAATCTATTTGCCTTATTACGTACGCTTAGGCATTGCTGTCTTGGTTTAAGGTTGCTGCTTACCATCACCCCCAAGTCCTTCTCGCAATCTGTATGGCTAAGTTCTACGTTATTTAACTTATAAGTGCTTGGTTATGGACACTCCCGAGCTTCAGAACCTTGCATTTATCTACATTGAACTGCATCTGCCACTTTTCTGACCACGAATTAAGTTTGTCTAAATCTTCCTGAAGTTCTATGACATCTATGTTTGAATCAATTATCCTACCTATTCGTGTCGTCGGCGAATTTGCTCATATCACTAGTAATTCCTCATCAAGGTCATTGATATATATTATAAATAACAATGGGCCTAAGACTGATCCCTGTGGAACACCACTTGTTACAAGTCCCCATTCGGATTTAACCCCATTTATGCACACTCTCTGCTTCCCTTTTTGGGGGGAGCCATGACCGATCCATGACAGCATTTTTTCCCCAATGCCATGAGCTGCCATTTTTTTTAACAGTCTCTGGGGGTATTTAAAAAGCCTTACTAAAGTCTAAATAAACAATTCGAATTTTTATTGATCAACACCCTCAAAAGTTTTACTGAAGAAGGTTAATAAATTAGATGGGGCAGGGGGGGCCCCCCTTGAATCCATGCGGGGATCATTAATCAAATTATGGTTATCTAGATGGCTTCTAATAATATCGCAAAATTTTACTTAGAATTTGCCACAATTGAGGTCAGGTTTATTGGGGGGTAGTTTGACGGTAGTGACTTGTCCCCGTTTAAAAAAAAAGGGAAATTTCATTGCCATCTTCCACATATCAGAACACACCGTTTGAAGAGATAAATTTGTTAGATATTGGTTCACAGAGTTTTCCCCCTTTTATTCCTTAAGAACCCTTGGGGGAAAACTCATCAGGGCCCGGGATTTATTTTGTTTCAGTCTCCGCTGTTTCATAATCATTTCGCTAGTGACTGTGATATTACAAATTTATCTTTTTCGGGGGCCCCCGAAAAAAATTAAAATTTTTTTGGGGAAATTTTTTAAAGTCTTCCCGTGTGAAAAACCCAGAGAAAATAATTATTAAAAAAAGAGACATATCATTCTCCTTTAGTAAGATGCCCAAAGTTTTTTTTAAAGGGGGCCTATCTTATCCCCAACTTTTTTTCTATAAACCTGGGAAAAATTTTTTGGGTTTTTTTTAATCCCTACAAATTTTAAAATTTTTTTTGTCCCCTTTTGCTTTTTTTTTTTCCCTTTTTTTTGCCCCCCCTTTTAAAAACAGTATACTGATTTTAAGATGACCCCCCCCCCCCTTTTTTGGGCCATAAATTTTCCTTTTTTTTTGCCCTAAAAGATATTTGAGCCATTATTCATCCATTTTGGGTCTTTCTACTTGATCTAACTTTTTAAATTTTTTTTGGGGAGCCTGTATAGTGTTAAGAAAAATTTTCATATTGATACCCTTTTTTTACCCCCGTCCACAGTTTATGGTTCTCTAAGTCCATTATAATTTTCTAAGCGAAAATCTGGGGCCATTACTGAATTTCCCCACTATCATACATCCATTCCCAA
>WNWK01043116.1:0-15659 GCA_009830355.1 Cherax destructor
ATTTGAATTATATTGCAAAAATTAAGACTCACAGATTCCTATGTGCTAAAATATTTTATTCATGAGCATGTTGGTAGCGCTAATTTTGTATGAAAAATTAAACGATTTGTGTTTATCAGAGGTCTGTACATTCTCAAAGGTCAGTACATTCTCAGAGGTCAGTACATTCTCAGAGGTCAATACATTCTCAGAGATCAGTACATTCTCAGAGGTCAGTACATTCTCAGAGGTCAGTACATTCTCAGAGGTCAGTACATTCTCAGAGGTCAGTACATTCTCAGAGGTCAGTACATTCTCAGAGGTCAATACATTCTCAGAGGTCAGTACATTCTCAGAGGTCAGTACATTCTCAGAGGTCTCTACATTCACTATATTTGTAATGAAACGGCGGAAGGGGGGGGGGAGGGGGAGCAAGCAGGGGCTTTTTCCTGTGACTATACATACTAGGTACGCCCGAACTAGGACTTTTTATTTAGTACAGATCAGCCTAAAACTTACTAGTTAATGTCGTATAAATTTTAAAGCTTTACGTTTAAATGAATGCACTGCACTAAGGCGATGTTGTATTCTTTCATCTAAGAATGAATGCTGTTTACAACCCCAGGAAGAATTAAAAAATGTGCAGAGATGAACTGTGTTAACCCCAGACCTTCTCAGAACGTTCCAAGCTGCACTAACAAATGCAAGGAATAGAAAGCAAGAACTTAGGCAACAGGAATGGGAACAATTCGTTAGCGGATTAAATAGGTCTACCCCTTCAAGTTTGGCTTGGAAAGGTATAAATAAAATAACCAGGAAAAAGACTGGCAATGTTGCTCATCCCTTTCCACTTGAAAAAGCAAATGACCTCATAAATGACTGGTCCAAAACATCCAGGCATGAAAACCTTCCATCTCATATTAGAAAAAACTTAGAGAGTGCTTCTGAAGAAATGTTGAAACTGATTAATTTTATGAACCAAAATATTGATGAGAGTTATTGCCTCTTCACCGAGTATGAATTAGATAACGCATTAACTAAAGGCCCATCAACTGCTCCTGGAGAAGATGATATAACTTATGATATTATCAGAACTCTAAGGCACGTGCCTGATAATCCTTTGCTGGCATTGTATAATACCAGTTACATTGAGGGAGTTCTTCCTACTTCCTGGACCAATAGTTTCATTGTGCCTATCCCTAAGCTCCAACAGCCTGATACATTTAGACCGATCTCCTTAACTAGTTGTCTTTGTAAAATTTTTGAAAGAATGATACTTAGCAGACTGTATCACAGAATCAGACACCAACTTTTCCCCTCCCTCTATGGGTTCATGAAAGGTAAAAGTGTACAGAACTGTATTTCCACCTTTCTCACTGCACACACCTCTACTAGTTTTACCACATTTCTTGATCTAAAATCTGCATTTGATATCGCGAACGGAACTGTTATACTACATGAACTAGCCAAAATGAATATTGGTGGTAGCCTACTCTGCTGGATAATAGGATACCTGTCAAACAAAGTATCTTCTGTCCTCTACCAAGGCTTTAGAAGCGAATCTAAAGAAATGTCCCTAGGTACACCGCAGGGAGAAGTTTTCAGTCCCATGCAATTTAATATTCTGATTAATGCTCTACCTACCTCACCTAAACATACAGCTATAAGCTATGCTGATGACATCATGATCCATACAACAGGGCATAAGAAAATGAGTATCGTTCTTAAAGAAGTTCAAGCAATTTGTAATCGACTAGGTTTCGTAATATCTTCCTTTAAAACAAAGATATTAACAAGCAAACGACATCCCCCACCCATCTATTTGCAGGGTGAAAACATTAGCTACGTTAAAACTTACAGATATCTTGGTGTAGATGTACCCTTTAACAAATCCACTATACCACAACTAAATAAAAAATGCAAAGATAGGCTAAATGCTCTTAAAGCTGTTGCTGGCTACAACCCCAACTATGGTGCTAATGTGAGAATCGTGAGAATGATGTACATAGCCTATGTTATGTCCTTAATTGATTATGCTGCTCCCATGTTGATATTAGCTAGAGAAAGTTCTCTCCGACCCTTGGAGTTAATGCAAAATGAAGCTCTCAGAATTATTCTTGGCTGTCCCAAATCTACAAAGGTTCTTAATATGAGGAAGGAGCTTGGTATTACTAGTATCAGTGATAGGATTGTTGAGATTAACACTGTACTTGGTATCAGAATGTTAAGAAATGAACTAGACATTGTCACAATGAATCTTACTAAATGTCTAGAAGTAAATACTCACAGATCTAAATGGATTGTGAAAACGTGCAATTACATTAAGTTTTATAACCTGCATGAATTGTATCACTGTAGACAACAAGAGCATTTCACCCCTCCATGGAAGATGTGTTCATTTAATGTCACATACCTGCAAGCCCTTCCCAAGAAGCTCATTGCTAGTAATCCCTTCCTTAAATCACTTGTTAAAGCAACTGCTCAAGAAGAAATTTCTAGCCTAGCTGGTAGTAATAAGTTATCACAAGTTATATACACTGATGGATCTAAACAGGAGTCTTCTGGCAGGGCTGCATCTGCTCTGGTTGCCACCTCCCTAGTTAAGAACGATAATAAATTTGTTGAACTAGGCATAAGAATTAACAACTGGGCGTCTATACTGCAAACTGAATTGTTTGCAATCCTAATGGCACTAAAGCTAACTTATGACACTGAGTTTGACTTTATCATTATTACTGATTCTATGTCATCACTGAAGGCTCTTGACTCATATAATGACTCGAACAGCATGCTCATTGGAGAAGCCAGGTATAGATACTCAAAAATCCGGGACAAAGGAATTAATGTACAATTGCTATGGATTCCATCACACATTGGATTACTCCTTCATGATAAAGTTGATATGTTAGCCAAGAAGAGTACCCAGAAGGAGAATGTAGAATATAACTTTTGATATATCTGTGTCTAGCATTAGGAATAATATTAGGAGAGAAATAAATAATGAAAATGATTGTTATAGGAATGCAGTTAGAAGCCTGAGTAGATCTATAACCCACTATGATAACATGAACGTAGATAAGTATGTTTATGGAGCAACTTGCAATATGAACAGACTAACTGATGTTGTAGTGGCCAGGCTTAGGTTTGGCTACAAGTACTTCTGGCAGTTTGGGAGACACACAGATGATGATCAAACTAAATGCAAACTATGTGATCAGGCATATGGTCACTGTCTTGAACACTATATGCTTAATTGTCCACTTATTGAGGAATACAGAGATAGACAGTATAATAACCTATGTGACATGTCAAGATATTTTATTAATGAAAATAAGATACCAGATATACTAAGCAAATTCCCTAAATTTGCTTGTAACAGATAAGTGAACTGTAGATATAAATCCAGATGTACTCCTGTTAACCCTTTTGGGGCCTAGTTCCTAGGCCTTTTGTGTATCCATATGCTCTTGCGCTACCGTCCACAGGATGGATATGGGGTGCACAATAAACTAGCAACTTCGGTGGCAAAATCTAATCTAAGTTGACTAAAGAGTTTAGCTGTTTTTGTAGTGAAAAGATCGTTTGTAAGGAGATTTAATTTCAATAGCATTACTGGGTGATTTTTAGCTGTCAAGCTTGATCAATGCATTTTAAATAGTTGATGCCATAATACTTAAGGATTTATACATGTAACGAATTTCTTGCCTTCTCCTGTGTTCATTTTTTCATATCACAATTATACATATTGTTAGCGTATTATTACAACCCCATTTTTATTTTTAACAAATAGATATATTTCATTACATAATATGGTAGACAATATTTTAAAGCTACATTGCTGCTACAAAGATGGCATATACAGTAGGGAGGTTTGGGGTACATTTCAAGTGATACAATGTTTATCACAGATTACAATGAAAAAATCTCATTAAGTTCCCAAATTGAGCGAGTCCCCAGGATACAGCAGGCATTCCCCCTCTGCCGCGCGCTGAGTCACTAGAACAAAAAAACTAGCCCCCCTTAGATCCTAGTTATTTTATAAGTCCCCGAGAATATGTGAACTAACATATAATGATGGACAAGTTCACGAAATTTCTAGACTTTGGGACTCCTGAAGTTGACAGCTGCCCTCCTTCCTCCTGATCTCATGGAGATAGGTATCAGCCAATGTAGATACACTTGTAGTCCCACACTACCTGGTTACCATCCGATTACATAGTTGGGGTAGCTTCCATTGCTGGGCATCTGGCTGTTGCGAGGTCCTCTTGATGATGCTGTTAACTTCTTCTCCTTGCAGTTTTTCCCCTCGGATATATGGCACACAAGACGTGTTACCTAAAGGGGGCTGCTGATTCACTCCAAAAAACCCCTGTTTCGGCGAAAAAGGGGGGGCAAGCAAGGGCAAACCAGTGAAGATGGTTGGGACGAGGCGTGCCAAGGAAGGAGTTGGGAACAGCCGACAAAAGTCCCCTGAATTTGGCCTCCCGCAATTGGGGGTTCTATTCTTCCCAATTTCCTTTGGGATATTTTCCACTATTGGGCCATCCCAAAAAACGAGTTGGGGGGATTTTTTTAGGCCTGTTAGACATCCCAGGGTGGCTCTGTAAAGCCCCAAATGGACTAACCCCCAAAATGTTCAGGAAAATCGCTCCAAGTCCCAAAGGATGAAACATAAGGGCGGGGAAAAAAGTTGGCCCCAAAGTGAATCCCCAGACACCAAGTTCAGCTGACTGGAAGTGTAGCAAGCCCACGCCAATCTTCAGTTAGAATTTTAAAAAAAAATGTGGATAGTTATTCTAGTTTGGGTTATTATAAGGGCCCAAAATATTTAACCCGTCAACTAAACACTTTTTGAGAAGGTACTAGGAAGGGGTCAAGATTGCCATTCTTTACCATCCTCCTTAATCAAGTTTCTTATATATATATATATATATATATATATATATATATATATATATATATATATATGCAATAAGAACAAAGTAAACAGGTGATATCACAATATGCAAAACAACCACTGCCCAAAAACAGTAAAATTGCAAGAACTTTCGTGATTTTTATATTATCAGGGAATGTGAGAAATCATGATAGTGCTTGGAATTTCTATTTTTCAGTTGTTTTGCCATATATATATATATATATATATATATATATATATATATATATATATATATATATATATATATATATATAATATCATATATATATATATATATATATATATATATATATATATATATATATATATATATATATATATATATATATATATATATATATATATATATATATATATATATAGTAGGTTGGTAGACAGCAACAACCCAGGGAGGTACTACCGTCCTGCCAGGTGACTGTGAAACAGAAACCTGAAACTGTTTTACATGAGGGTAGGATTGCTGGTGTTTTTTTCTGTCTCATAAACACGCTGGATAACAGGTATATCTAGCTACTTCTACTTACATGTAGGTTACACTACACAGGCATGCACATGCATATATATATATAAAATACATACACACATTTTTTCTTCTTTTTCTTAATAGCTCTTGTTCTTCTTTATTTCCTCTATTGTCCATGGGGAAGTGGAAAGAATTCTTTCTCCGTAAGCAATGCGTGTCGTATAAGGCGACTAAAATGCCGGGAGCAATGGGCTATTAACCCCCTTTTCCTGTACACATTTACTAAAAAGAGAAGAAGAGAAACTTTATAAAACTGGGATGTTTGAATGTGCGTGGATGTAGTGCGGATGATAAGAAAGAGATGATTGCTGATGTTATGAATGAAAAGAAGTTGGATGTCCTGGCCCTAAGCGAAACAAAGCTGAAGGGGTAGGCGAGTTTCAGTGGGGAGAAATAAATGGGATTAAGTCAGGAGTATCTGAGAGAGTTAGAGCTAAGGAAGGGTAGCAATAATGTTGAAGGATCAGTTATGGAAGAGGAAGAGGAATATAAATGTGTAAATTCAAGGATTATGTGGATTAAAATATGGGTCGGATGCGAAAAGTGGGTTATAATAAGCGTGTATGCACCTGGAGAAGAGAGGAGTGTAGAGGAGAGAGAGAGATTTTGGGAGATGTTAAGCGAATGTATAGGAACCTTTGAACCAAGTGAGAGAGTAATTGTAGTAGGGGACCTAAATGCTAAAGTAGGAGAAACATGTAGAGAGGGTGTGGTAGGTAAGTTTGGGGTGCCAGGTGTAAATGAAAATGGGAGCCCTTTGATTGAACTTTGTATAGAAAGGGGTTTAGTTATAGGTAATACATATTTTAAGAAAAAAGAGGATAAATAAGTATACAAGATATGATGTAGGGCGTAATGACAGTAGTTTGTTGGACTATGTATTGGTAGATAAAAGACTGTTGAGTAGACTTCAGGATGTACATGTTTATAGAGGGGCCACAGATATATCAGATCACTTTTAGTTGTAGCTAAAGTGGGAGTAAAAGGTAGATGGGATACAAGGAAAATAGAAGCAGTAAGTAAGAGAGAGGTGAAGGTTTATAAACTAAAAGAGGAGGCAGTTAGGGTAAGATATAAACAACTATTGGAGGATAGATGGGCTAGTGAGAGTGTAGGCAATGGGGTCGAAGATGTATGGAGTATACACACACAACCCACACATATAAAAAGAGAGGAGCTTACGACGACGTTTCGGCCCGACTTGGACCATTTACAAAGTCACACTAACACACAGAACAGGTGGAAGGAGTATTTATAGGCAGGCAGACAGGGGAAGGGTACAAGAGAGTGGGGAAATAATGGAGGTAGTAGTGGAAGTGGTAGTAGTAGTAGTGGAGACAGTCATAATCTAGGAAAGGAGCACTGCAAAGAAGCTGGCGGCCAGCATGGGTTGGATGAGAACACAGAGGGAGGAAAAGACGAATAAAATAAAGAAGGACAAATACAAGGCAAAAGAAAAGAAAGAAAAGAAAACCCATAGGAGAAAAAGGAGAAGGGGGAAGAGATGAAAGGGGAAGGAATCAGGTTAAGTCACGGGTGTTCTGAAGTTTGGAGCATTTAACAATGTAATGGGAGAGGAAAGCATCTACAGAGACAAAGCCAGGGCTAAGATTCATACAGGGAAAGTTGTGTATAAGGGAGGATTCAACCAGACGGCGACTATGAAAGTTGGATGTATGGTAGACAGTTTTAGCAGAAGACCAATCAATAGGATGACTGTGATCTCTGACATGACAGAAAAGAGCATTATTAGTGTCGGCAAGCCTAACACTATTTTTGTGCTCCTTGAGTCTGTCAGAAAGAGATCGGCCAGTTTCTCCAAAGTACTGAAGAGGACAGAAGGAGCAAGAAATAGAGTAGACACCAGGAGAATCTGTAGAGGGAGGGAGGTATGAACTAGATTAGTGCGAAGAGTGTTAGTCTGACGAAAGGTAAGTTTGATGTCTAAGGAACGGAGAGAGTTGCTGGGGTTCGAGAGACCAGAGATGTAGGGAAGGCAGAGGACTGGAGAGTTCCCAGGAGTAGAGGGTTTAGGAGAGAAGAAAGTCCGTTTGGCACGAGAGAAAGCAGAGTCTATGAAATGGGACAGGGTAGCCAAGGCGGGAAAATGAATTATGAAGAGTGGAATTTCTGCTTCAAGGAACAGAGATCACAAATGCGGAGAGCACGGAGAAAGAGGGAGATAAGAACACTTTTCTTGACAGAGGAGGCATGATAAGAGAAGTAATGAATGTACATGCCACTGTGCATAGGCTTGCGGTACACGGAGAAGGCAAAACCTGTAACTGAGCGGTGGACATGAACATCAAGGAAAGGAAGCAAAGAATTAGATTCCCAATCAGCTTTAAACTTAATGGAAGGGTCAAGATTATTAAGAGCATCAAGAAAAGGTTGGAAGAGACTTAAGTCATGAGGCCAAAGAGCAAAGATGTCATCTACATAGCAGAGCCAGAGTGAAGGACGTACATCAATAGTGGGAAGAAGGACAGTCTCGAAGTATTCCATGTAAAGATTAGCAAGAACAGGAGATAGAGGAGAGCCCATAGCGACACCAAAGGTTTGAGAATAATATTTACCTTGAAAAGAAAAGGAGTTAGAGTCCACACAAAGGCGGATAAGATCAAGAAAGACATCAGTAGGTATAGGGAGATGAAGTAACCCTTCATTGGCCTTCTCTCCGAGAAAATTAAGAACATCATCCAGTGGGACAGTGAAGAGGGACTCGACATCAAGACTAAGCATCTTACAGGTCGGGAGAGAGCGAACCCGTTCGATGAAGTCTTGAGAGTGACGAAGGTGGGCAGGAGAAAAAGTACCAAGAAAGGGAGTGAGGGTTTTGGCTAGCCAGAAGCAAGAGAATAAGAGACAGAACCTCTAGAAGATATGATGGGATGCAGAGGAATATCAGGTTTGTGAGTTTTGGGAAGGCCATAGAAATAGGGCAGAGAGGGACAGATGACACGAAAACGTTGAACAAGGTTAAAGTCAGAAGGACAGAGGTCGGAGAGAGTCTTAAGTTTCTTGTTGAAAATTCTCTTGATGCGATCAAGAGGGTTGGAAACGAGAGGAGTGTAGGTACGTGAGTCAGAGAGCAAGACATCGGCTTTACGGAGGTAATCCTCACGATCGAGGATAACAACCGAATTGCCTTTGTCAGAAGAGAGTATGACAATGTTAGCGTTGGATTTAAGAGCAGAAAGGGCAAGTTGATAGCGGCGAGTAAGGTGATGGTTCTTAGAAAACAGGCTATCAAGAGCAGGAAGAAGAGCGCCACGAAAAGTGGATAAATCAGGAAGATTATTATTACGAGAGCGAGACTGGCGAAAAGAATCAAAAGAGCTAATCATGTCAATACCAGCACGAGGGGCAGGTGAAGTGGCAAAGGAAAGACCAAAACCAAGCAGTTCAAGCTCATGTTGGGAGAGTGTGACAGAAGACAGATTAGTAACACAGTCGGTAAGGGAAAATTTTGACCAAGGGCTGTCTGAGATGAGACGTTGAAGTTTGTTCTGTAGTTTAGAAGAATGCATTTGTGAATTCAGGCGAGCAGTGTCAAAAGCGACGGTAGTGAGAAGGTTACAGAGATCTTGTGGAAGAGAAGCAAAGAGAGCATGTTGACGCTGACGGAGAGTAAAGAAGGCATCTTCAACCTGAGACTTAGTAGAAATAATGAGCTGTTGGAGTAGGAGACGGGCATGATCAGGAAAGGAGTGCCCAGTACTCCTGTTCTGTGTGTTAGTGTGATTTTGTAAATGGTCCAAGTCGGGCCGAAACGTCGTCGTAAGCTCCTCTTTTTATATGTGCGGGTTGTGTGTGTATTGTTCCAGTCACGGTATTGTGCCTTTTTGTTATGTATGGAGTAGGTTAAGAATATAGTGTTAGAGTGTTCAGCAGAAGTTTGTGGTTACAGGAAAGTAGGTGCGGGAGGAAGAAGGGCGATTGGTGGAATGATGATGTAAAGAGAGTAGTAAGGAGAAAAGTTAGCATATGAGAGGTTTTACAAAGTAGAAGTGATGCAAGGAGGGAAGAGTATATGAATAAAAAAGAGGTTAAGAGAGTGGTCAAGCAATGTAAAAGAGACAAATGAGAGAATGGTGAGATGTTATCAACAAATTTTGTTGAAAATAAGAAAAGTTTTGGAGTGAGATTAATAAGTTGAGAAGCCTAGGTAACAAATGGATTTGACAGTTAAAAATAGGAGAGAGTTATTAAATGGAGATTAGAGGTATCAGGAAGATGGAGAATATTTTGAGGAGTTGTTAAATGTTGATGAAGACAGGGAAGCTTGATTTCGTGTATAGGGCAGGAGAATAACATCTTGTAGAGTGTGGAAGAGCCAGTTGAGTGTGGGAAGTTCGTGAGGAGTGGGTAGAATGAGAGGGTAAGGCACTGGGATTGATGGGATAAGGTAGAAATGTTAAAAACGGCGGGATATAGTTTTGGAGTGTTGGTGCATTATTTAAACATGTATGGAAGAAGGTATGATACCTAGGATTGGCAGAAGCGTGATTGTTCCTTTTATACAGCAAAGGGACAAAAAGAGTGCAAAAATTATAGGGAATAAGTCTGTTGAGTATACCAGGTAAAGTGTATGTAGAGTTATTATTGAAAGAATTAAGAGTAAGACGGAGACAGAATAGCAGATGAACAAGGTAGCTTTAGGAAAGGTAGGGGTGTGAGACCAAGTGTTTACTGTGAAACATATGGTGAACAGTATTTGGATAAGGGTAAAGAGGTTTTGTGGCATTTATAGATTTGGAAAAAGCGTATGATAGGGTGGATAGGGGAGCAATGTGGCAGATGTTGCAGGTGTGGGGAATAGGAGGTAGGTTACTGAAAGCAGTGAAGAGCTTTTATGAGGATAGTGAGGCTCAGATTAAGTGTGTAGGAGAGAGGAGATTATTTCTCCGTAAAAGTAGGCCTTAGACAGGGATGTGTGATGTTACCGTGGTTGTTCAATATATTTATAGATGGGGTTGTAAGAGAGTGAATGCGAGGGTCTTGGCAAGAGGTGTGGGGTTAAAAGACAAAGAATCAAATACAAAGTGGGAGTTGTCACAGCTGCTTTTTGCTGATGACACTGTGCTTTTGGGAGATTCTGAAGAGAAGTTCAGAGGTTGGTGGATGAATTGGTAAGGTATGTAAAAGAAGATAATTGAAAGTGAATATAGGAAAGAGTAAGGTGATGAGGATAACAAAAAGATTAGGTGACGAAAGATTGGATATCAGATTGGAGGAGAGAGTATGGAGGAGGTGAATGTTCAGATATTTGGGAGTGGACATGTCAGCAGATGGGTCTATGAAGGATGAGGTGAATCATAGAATTGATGAGGGAAAAGGGTAGTGGTGCACTTCGGAGTCTGTGGAGACAAAGAACTTTGTCCATGGAGGTTAAGAGGGAATGTATGAGAGTATAGCTATACCAACAATCTTATATGGGTGTGAAGCATGGGTGATGAATGTCGCAACGAGGAGAAGGCTGGAGGCAGTGGAGATGTCATGTCTGAGGTCAATGCGTGGTGTGAATATAATGCAGAGAATTCGTAGTTTGGAAATTAGGAGGAGGTGTGGGATTACCAAAACTATTATCCAGAGGGCTGAGGAGGGGTTGTTGAGGTGGTTCGGACATGTAGAGAGACTGGAACGAAACAGAATGACCTCGAGAGTGTATAAATCTTGGTGGGAATCGGCCGATGTGTTAATAATAAAATAATAATATATATATATATATATAAATGTAGGGATCAGCCTAAGAAAGGTTGGAGGGAGGGGTAAAAGAGGTTTTTGTACGAGGGCTTGATTTCCAGCAAGTATGCGTGTGAGTATTTGATAGGAGTGAATGGAGACAAATGATTTTTAATACTTGACGTGCTGTTGGAGTGTGAGCAAGGTAACATTTATGAAGGGATTCAGGAAACCGGCGGGCCAGACTTGAGTCCTGGAGATGGGAAGTACAGTGTCTGCACTCTGAAGGATGGGTGTTAATGTTGCAGTTTTATAACTGTAGTGTAAAGCACCCTCTGGCAAGACAGTGATGGAGTGAATGATGACGAAAGTTTTTCTTTCTGCCACCCTGCCTTGGTGGAATCGGCCATGGAATGATTTAATAATAAAAATAATAATATATATATATATATATATATATATATATATATATATATATATAAAGAAGGAATATAAATGTATAAATTCAAGGATTATGTGGAGTAAAATAAAGGTTGGATGTGAAAAGTGGGTTATAAGTGTTTATGCACCTGGAGAGAGAGAAGTGTAGAGGAGAGAGAGAGATTTTGGGAAATGTTGAGTGAGTGTGTGGGGAGTTTTGAACCAAGTGAGAGAGTAATTGTGGTTGGGGATCTTAATGCTAAAGTGGGTAAAAATGTTGTGGAGGGAGTAGTAGGTAATTTTGGGGTGCCAGGGGTAAATGTAAATGGGTAACCATTAATTGAGCTATGTGTAGAAAGAGGTTTGGTAATAAGTAATGCATATTTTATGAAAAAGAGGATAAATAAATATACAAGGTATGATATAGCACGTAAGGAAAGTAGTTTGTTGGATTATGTTTTGGTGGATAAAAGGTTGATGAGTAGGCTTCAGGATGTACATGTTTATAGAGGGCAACGGATATATCAGATCATTATTTGGTTGTAGCTACAGTTAGAGTAAAAGGTAGATGGGACAAAAAGAAAATGGCAACAGCAAGTAAGAGAGAGGTAAAAGTGTATAAACTAAGGGAGGAGGAAGTTAGGGTGAGATTTAAGCAACTATTGGCAGAAAAGTGGGCTAGTGCAAGTAGGAGTAGTGGGGGGGTTGAAGAGAGTTGGGATAGTTTTAAAAATGCAGTATTAGAATGTGGGGCAGAAGTTTGTGGCTATAGGAGGGTGGGTGCAGGAGGAAAGAGGAGTGAGTGGTGGAATGAAGAAGAAAGGGTGATAAAAGAAAAAGGTAGCTTATGAGAGGTTTTTACAAAACAGAAGTGTTAATAGAAGAGCAGAGTATATGGAGAGTAAAAAGAAAAGTGAAGAGTGGTGAGAGAGTGCAAAAGAAGAGCGGATGAAAGAATGGGAGAGGCTCTGTCAAGAAATTTTGCTGAAAACAAGAATTTTTTTTGGAGATAAACAAAGTAAGAAAGCCTAGGGAACTAATGGATTTGTCAGTTAAAAACAGAGTAGGGGAGTTAGTAGATTGGGAGCTGGAGGTATTGGGTAGATGGCGGAATATTTTGAGGAACTTTTAAATGTCGATGAAAAAGGGAGGCGGTAATTTCATGTACTGGCCAGGGAGGTACAACATCGTTTAGGAGTGAAGAAGAGCAGGATGTGAGTGTGGGGGAGGTGCGTGAGGCATTACGTAGAATGAAAGGGGTAAAGCAGCTGGAATTGACGGAATCATGACAGAAATGTTAAAAGCAGGGGGATATAGTGCTGGAGTGGTTGGTATTTTGTTTAATAAATGTATGAAAGAGGGAAGGTACCTAGGGATTGGCAGAGAGCATGTATAGTTCCTTTATATAAAGGGAAGGGGGATAAAAGAGAATGTAAAATTTTTGGGGGAATAAGTTTACTGAGTATACCAGGTAAAGTGTATGGCAGGGTTATTATTGAAAGAATTAGAGGTAAGACAGAGAGTAGGATTGCAGATGAGCAAGGAGGCTTTAGAGTGGGTAGGGGATGTAGATCAAGTGTTTACAGTGAAGCATATATGTGAACTGTATTTAGATAAAAGGAAGTTTTATTGCATTTATGGATTTAGAAAAGGCATATGATAGAGTGGATAGGAGCAATGTGGCAAATGTTGCAAGTGTATGGAATAGGTAGTAAGTTACTGAAGGCTGTAAAGAGTTTTTATGAGGATAGTGAGGCTCAGGTTAGGGTGTGTAGGAGAGAGGAGATACTTCCCGGTAAAAGTAGGTCTTAGACAGGGATGTGTAATGTCACCATGGTTGTTTAATATATTTATAGATGGGGTTGTAAAAGAATAAATGCTAGGGTGTTGGGGAGGGGGGTGGGATTAAATTTTGGAGAATTAAATGCAAAATGCGAGTTGACACAGTTACTTTTGCTGATTATACTGTGCTTATGGGAGATTCTAAAGAAAAGTTGCAAAGGTTAGTGGACGAGTTTGGGAGAGTGTGTAAAGGTAGAAAGTTAAAAGTGAACATAGATAAGAGTAAGGTGATGAGGGTATCAAACGATTTAAATAAAGAAAAATTGGATATCACTTTGGGAGAGGATTATGGAAGAAGTAAATGTTTTCAGATATTTGGGAGTTGACGTGTCAGCGGATGGGTTTATGAAGGATGGGGGTTAACCATAGAATTGATGAAGGAAAAAAGGTGAGTGGTGCGTTGAGGTATCTGTGGAGACAAAAACGTTATCCATGGGGCAAAAAGGGAATGTACGAAAGTATAGTCGTACCAACACTCTTATATGGGTGTGAAGCATTGGTTGCAAATGCTGCAGCGAGGAGGAGGCTGGAGGCAGTGGAGATGTCCTGTCTAGGGCAATGTTGGTGTAAATATTATGCAGAAAATTCGGAATGTGGAAATTGGGAGAAGGTGGAGTTACTAAAAGTATTTGTCAGTGGGCTGAAGAGGGTTGTTGAGGTGGTTTGGTCATTTAGAGAGAATGGATCAAAGTAGAATGACTTGGAGAGCGTATAAATCTGTAGGGAAGGAAGGGGTAGGGTCGTCCTAGAAAGGTTGGAGGAAGGGTAAAGGAGGTATTGTGGGTGAGGGGCTTGGACTTCCAGCAAGCATGTGTGGCATGTTAGATAGGAGTGATGGAGACGAATGGTTTTGGGACATGACGATCTCTTGGAGTGTGAGCAGGGTAACATTGTGTGAAGGATTCAGGAAACCAGTTAATTGATTTAGTTGGACTTGAGTCCTGGAAATGGGAAGTACAATGCCTGCACTTTAAAGGAGGGGTCTGGGATAGTGACAGCTGGGAGAGACAATTCTCAGCTGTCGTATCTGAGCTCCTCTGCAAAGACAGTGATTATGTATGTGTATGGAGATAGTGTTGAATGATGATGAAAGTATTTTATTTTGAGATTTTCTTTCTTTTTGGGACACCCTGCCTTGGTGGGAGACGGCCGACTTGTTGAAATATATATATATATATATATATATATATATATATATATATATATATATATATATATATATATATATATATATATATATATATATATATATATTGATCAATAACACTCATTCGTGTTACGATAATATACAGTGGACCCCGAGTTTCGTAAAAACTTCACTCCTGAAGTCTGCTCAAGTGCCATTACCGAACGAATTTACTCCCTTAAGGAAAAATTTCACGTAGGTTAGTCTATTTCAGACCCCCAAAATACACTTCCACAAGAACTTACAAAATGATACTTACATAATTGCACGATTTCCGGGTATTCGTTAACCGAGGGTCCACTGTACAGTGGAACCTCGGTTTCTGATACATGTAAACAGCCTATCCAGAGGCTGTTTCAAACAGCCAGCACTATGGTGCTGCCCTCTATAGGCCTATCAGGTCGGCTGGTCAGCCATGCTTCTTTCTCACTTGACGGCCTACCTCACTGAACCAGGATCTACCCTAACTGGCTCCGGTCCCCTCCCCGCTCTGTTCGCGTGTACCCTACCTTGCCATTAATAAACTGAGTCTAGTCATCGGCCGTATCTCTGACCTACGCTACCATTCTACTGCCCAAAGTAAGCAGCCAAGAAAATAGACTTAACAGTGGTGACAGCAGTGGTTCACGGCAGAGTGTAGTGTAGGGGACCCACCGCCCAGTCGATCATCCGACCAAGCCAGTCATATCCAGGTCATCTGCTGGCTTATCGCATCATCCATAGCTTCCAGCGTCTCGTGGGTGCCTGAGTCAGAACATCGTCCATGATTTTTCCACAAAATCGGGACATAGGGCGTCATCTCTAGCTCTCCAGCCTGAAGAAGTCACGTGTGTGTTCATCTCCTACTCTACAACTCTCCAGCATTCTCCTACACCCTTCTGCATCCAGCAGCATCTCTACGCCTTCCTACAGCTACAAGAGACGCGAGGTGAGGTAGTTTGGGGTGTGTTGGTGTTGTGTCCATGTGTGTCTACCTCAGGGCGCCGCTGCCTACCTCACACCACCAACCACCTATCTCCACTACTTGCTACGTTTCTACGCTCCTATATCCAGCTCGTCGCCTGTGTGTTGTTTTCTCCGAGTTC
>WNWK01043117.1:0-15659 GCA_009830355.1 Cherax destructor
CTCTAACGTGTCAGCCGTGGAGGGTCAGACTGCCCACCTGGTCTGTAGGGTCAACAACTTGGGCACCAAGACTGTGAGTTGACCTACAGCTCCTGGACCCCTCTATTAATATATGGTCCTATACAAACTTGTCCAGAACTATGGTAGTTAAGGTATTGAAAACTTTTCCAGAACTATGGTAGTTAAGATATTGATAACGTGTCCAGAACTATGGTAGTTAAGGTATTGATAACTTGTCCAGAACTATGGTAGTTAAGGTATTGATAACTTGTCCAGAACTATGGTAGTTAAGGTATTGAAAACTTGTCCAGAACTATGGTAGTTAAGGTATTGATAACTTGTCCAGAACTATGGTAGTTAAGATATTGATAACGTGTCCAGAACTATGGTAGTTAAGGTATTGATAACTTGTCCAGAACTATGGTTGTTAAGGTATTGATAACTTGTGCAGAACTATGGTAGTTAAGGTATTGATAACTTGTCCAGAACTATGGTAGTTAAGGTATTGATAACTTGTCCAGAACTATGGTAGTTAAGGTATTGATAACTTTTCCAGAACTATGGTTGTTAAGGTATTGATAACGTGTCCAGAACTATGGTAGTTAAGGTATTGATAACTTGTCCAGAACTATGGTAGTTAAGATATTGATAACTTGTCCAGAACTATGGTAGTTAAGATATTGATAACGTGTCCAGAACTATGGTAGTTAAGGTATTGATAACTTGTCCAGAACTATGGTAGTTAAGGTATTGATAACTTGTCCAGAACTATGGTAGTTAAGGTATTGATAACTTGTCCAGAACTATGGTAGTTAAGGTATTGATAACTTGTCCAGAACTATGGTAGTTAAGGTATTGATAACTTATCCAGAACTATGGTAGTTAAGGTATTGATAACTTGTCCAGAACTATGGTAGTTAAGGTATTGATAACTTGTCCAGAACTATGGTAGTTAAGGTATTGATAACTTGTCCAGAACTATGGTAGTTAAGGTATTGATAACTTGTCCAGAACTATGGTAGTTAAGGTATTGATAACTTGTCCAGAACTATGGTAGTTAAGGTATTGATAACTTGTCCAGAACTATGGTAGTTAAGGTATTGATACTCTACGTTTCCCTCTCTTATGAGCAAAACATCGTGTATAATTGCAAGTCTGGTCATGACGAAGTGTTTTGTTAAAATGCTGATTATTTTTTATTGAGTGTAAGATATTTATTATTGTTTCCTCTTTATTATCACTATTATTGAGGTGATATATATTATCTGTGTTAAATATTAACAAAGTTTGATGTTAGATATTGCCTTTACTAGCATTATTATCTCCTTATATATAATAATATAATAAATGCTATTATACATACACACTATATATATGAGACTAGTTGGCCTTACTCTATGTGAAATTATAGGAACAGCTGACAATTAGGGATTACACAGAAGTTTTATTTATAGAGGTACACAGTGTAAGGTTTATAAGTAGTGAAGTATGTGAAGTGGTGTAGTCAGAGGTTCCTGGATCCTTTACTCGCTGTGATGATCCCAATTTTGTGTCCTTGTTTGTGTGACCATCACCTCAACCAAGTGGAAGGTATTTTGTTAGGATGGTTACTAGAGGCTCCTTACAGCTAGCAACACTAGTGAGGCTACTAGCTCGTAACAGACTCTTGCTGAGGTACAGAAGAAGCAGTCGTCTGTGCAGTGTAACCATTGCACTGGCCTCTACGTTTTTAGGACTTACTTGGCATGGTTCAACCCCATCCTTTCCCTGATTTGTCTGTAATCTTGTTATTACGATTTCGTGTCAGTTATGTGACTTATCAGTCAGACAGTGGTTACCAAGCTTGGTATTTACTGCAGCTTTCCTGGACAGCTACTCAGTTCGTCCCCTCATCCTAGGCATAATCCTGGTATACCACCCCTTCAGTCTTTGTAATAGCGAGCCTAAACTTGTGTAGCAAATCTTCACTCTTTGCCCTCATATCAGAAGGTGTTTACAGTCACCTCTGATTATGATTACTGATAGTGTTGCTCAGAGCAGAGGAAGAGCTTTCACTATAACCTGCTCTTCATTCACATCTTATTTAAGAACACAAATATTACAGTAACACATTTGTAAAGCTTAGCCCTCATATCAACATTGCTAAGTAGTGGAGTGTTGCAGGAGGCCTACCAGCTATTCCAAACGTGTTGTAAGGACACTTTACATCACACATAATCTTCCTACTGTATACCTGTGTTCCATGAGTCTGATACCAAAGGAGAATATGAAAAAAGGCAGTTATAGGTTTATTTATGTAAGGTGTATTTAGTATGTTCACCATTATTGTTGATACACGAATGCAGATGAGATATCCAGTCAGTAACTATACTGTGAATGGTATTAGTGGTGTTACATGTATATGAGAATGTCTATTGAGTTCCTAGTTGAGCTATGACCCAGAAAATAAGCGGGCAGCCACAGGAATGTACCACGACAGCCACACCAAAGTATAGAGACTTTCCAACCATTGTTTGATTGTACAAGTGGAGCTGCTGGGTGGAATTGACCAATGACACATACATCATCACCAACAGCTAGTGTTACACACTGAAGCTATCATTGTCAACACTTCAATATAAGCAGCCTCAAGACACTGTCAGGCTCACTGCTTCTGTCCTGTCTCCTCCAGGAGCTGCTGTAGATACACAGGGAGGGTCACTAGTAACTGGATACTATGTTCATATCAAATAAAATGAGTCTATGGATGAAGCAACCACAGTTGACTACCAGATAATAATTGGCGTGCCAGTCATCTGGAGACAAAGCGAGCAGATAACCACCAACATCTCCAGACACTGGAGTATTTAGGGCTGATCTTTGATATGAGACAGCAAGCCCGCGTCAGCCTCCATCCACCAGCAGAGTTACATCATTATCCCAGTGAGCAGCCATCCTTCCAGTCAGTGATGGGACATCCCCTGGCAGAGACCCGTGTCAGGACTTCATGGAGAATATATTATTATCATCATTAACATTTGGTTATTCCACGTTGGGCTGTTAAAGTCACCGCACTGCTGACCTGAACACTAGTTCGTCTGTACCTCAGCAAGTCTGTTAAGAGCTAGTAGCCTCACTAGTGTTCGTAGCTGTTAGAACCTCAAGACACTAGTAACCATCCTCACAAAATACCTTCCACTTGGATGAGGTGATGGGCAAACACACAAACAAGGACACAAAATTGGGATCACCACAGCGAGTAAATACACGAGGAAGACCTCCAGGAACCTCTGACCACTGATCATGGCACTAAGACCACTGTCAAGACGATCTTCCTCACTACTACAGTTACTACTACTACTAGATTCACTTGAGATAGTTTACTACTGGTGAATAATACATTGTGTACTTCTATTAATAAAGGTTCTGTTTTCTCAGAGTCGTTTATACTACTTGTTGACTGTTGTTTCAGTGAAGGATCCCATCCTGACGGTGGGATCCTTCACCTACACCAGTCATCACAGATTGTTTTGTTACAGGTGTCATGGATCAGACACAGGGACACACACATCCTGACGGTGGGATCCTTCACCTACACCAGTGATCACAGGTTCTCTGCTCTACATCGTGAAGGTACCAACGAATGGACACTACAAATACGACACCCCACCATCCATGACACTGGTCTCTACGAGTGTCAAGTGTCAACTAAGCCTATACGAGCCTATCTCATTAATCTACAAGTAGTAGGTAAGTGTCAAGTTTCAAACAAGGCCTATACGAGTCAACCTCATTAGTCTAGAGGTAGTAGGTAAGTGTCAAGTGTCAACTAGGCCTATACGAGCCTACCTCATTAGTCTAGAGGTAGTAGGTAAGTGTCAAGTGTCAACTTGGCCTATACGAATCTACCTCATTAGTATTAACTAATATTACTGTTAGAGGGATATGGTTATCAAACAGATAGATAAACTGAAGCAAAATAAGTCCCCGGGACCCGACGAGTTGTTTTCCAGGGTACTTAAAGAATGCAAAATGGAACTTAGTCAGCCATTAACGAATGTGTTTAATACGTCCATCCTAACTGGTGTTGTGCCAGAGATGTGGAAGATAGCTAATGTAGTTCCTATATTCAAATCAGGGGATAAGTCCATTCCGTCAAATTACCGTCCAATAAGCCTCACGTCTATAGTAGGCAAATTATTAGAATCAATTATAGCTGATATTATCAGAAGTCACCTTGAAGAACATAATTTGATTAATGAATCTCAGCATGGGTTTACGAGAGGTCGTTCCTGCCTGACAAATTTACTGACGTTTTTCAATAAAACATTTGAGGCAGTAGACAGTGATAAAGAATATGATATAGTTTACTTGGATTTCAGTAAGGCCTTCGATAGAGTACCTCACAAGAGACTCTTAAGAAAGGTGGCAGCTCATGGTATAGGAGGTAAAGTTCTAGCATGGATAGAGGCATGGCTTACCAATAGAAAGCAGAGAGTTTCCATTAATGGGGTCAAATCTGAATGGGGATTTGTCACTAGTGGCGTTCCACAAGGATCAGTTTTGGGCCCATTGTTGTTCATAATTTACATAAATGACCTTGATGAAGGAATTGCAAGTGACATGAGTAAATTTGCTGATGATACAAAAATAGGCCGTATAATTCATTCTGAGGAGGATACCAGTGAACTCCAGGAGGATTTGGATAAATTAATGTCTTGGTCTGAAAAGTGGCAGATAAAGTTCAATGTGGACAAGTGTAAGGTGCTAGTCGTTGGTAATGAAAATATCCCTCGAATTTATAAACTAGGTGAAGTTGAGCTTGATCATACAGAATGTGAAAAGACTTGGGAGTCATGGTAAGCAGAAATCTAAAGCCAAGACAACAGTGCCTAAGTGTGCGCAATAAGGCTAACAGATTACTAGGATTTATTTCAAGAAGTATAAGCAACAGAAGTCCAAAAGTTATTTTACAGCTCTATACATCACTAGTGAGACCTCATTTGGATTATGCAGCTCAGTTTTGGTCTCCTTACTACAGGATGGATATAGATTCATTGGAGAACATACAAAGAAGAATGACTAAAATGATTTACAGTATAAGAAATCTCCCGTATGAAGATAGACTTAGAGCATTGAATCTCCACTCTATGGAGAGACGTAGAATGAGGGGAGATATCATCGAGGTGTACAAGTGGATGATGGGCATAAACAAAGGAGATATTAATAAAATACTGAGGATATCGAACCAAGTAAGAACGAGAAATAACGGATTTAAATTGGATAAATTTAGATTTAGAAAGGACATAGGCAAGTACTGGTTTTCGAACAGAGTTGTAGATGCGTGGAACAATCTTCCGAGTAGGGTGATAGAGGCTAGGACCTTGGGTGGCTTTAAAAAGAGATTGGATAAATATATGAGTGGGAGGGGCTGGGTTTGATTAGTGTCGTGAGTACAGGAGTAAATTCTTAGGTAGTGGTGGTTTTGATAAGGACTTGCCTTGTATGGGCCAGTAGGCCTTCTGCAGTGTTCCTCCATTCTTATGTTCTTATGTTCTCCATGTTCATCTCTTGTGCAAGTATTGTTGATACATTCGAGCTGGTCTGAGTAGAATATAGCTGTGCCACCTCCTTGTTGGTCTGGCCTACAATTGTGAATGGTGATGGACCAGGTGCTTCGGCTCCCTCAGTTCCCTGGTGATGGACCAGGTGATTCTGCTCCTTCAACGGCCTGGTGATGGACCAGGTGCTTCGGCTCCCTCAGTTCCCTGGTGATGGACCAGGTGATTCTGCTCCTTCAACGGCCTGTTGATGGACCAGGTTCTTCGGCTCATTTAGTGCCCTGGTGATGGACCAGGTGCTTTGGCTCCCTCAGTGCCCTGGTGAAGGACCAGGTGCTTCGGCTCATTCAGTGCCTTGGTGAAGGACCAGGTGCTTCAGCTCCTTCAGTACCCTCTTTTACAGTGCCCTGATTATCAAAGCATATTCCATGGATGGAGTAGGTGGGTTGGGCAGGAGTTTTTGTTTGTGGAATTGGTTTTGGGTTTGAGGGGGAACTGCCTAGTGTGGACCAGTTGGCTTGCTGCAGTGTTCCTTATTTCTGTGTTCTTATGAGTGAGAGGGGTTGGATTTGAATGGGACTTGCACAATGGTTGGGGGGTTGTCGTGGTTTGATCCTTGTTTGGCGATGGGGATGGGTTGGACAAATAGTTTTGTTGGTTGGTTGGTTTTGATATGGACCTGCCAAGTATGGGCCAGTGGGCCTGTTGCAGTGTTCCTCCTTTCTTATGTTCTTATAGAGGTAGTAGGTAAGTGTCAAGTGTCAACTAGGCCTATACGAGTCTACCTCATTAGTCTAGAGGTAGTAGGTAAGTGTCAAGTGTCAACTAGGCCTATACGAGCCTACCTCATTAGTCTAGAGGTAGTAGGTAAGTGTCAAGTGTCAACTAGGCCTATACGAATCTACCTCATTAGTATAGAGGTAGTAGGTAAGTGTCAAGTGTCAAGTAGGCCTATACGAGCGTACCTCATAAGTCTTAGTACTTATTCTCTAAATGTTTTTGGAAAATTCGACATATTGATGACTAAGACACCAGTGCAACACTAGTGCAACACCAGCGCAACACTAGTGCAACACCAGTACAACACCAGTGCAACACTAGTGCAACACCAGTGCAACACCAGTGCAACACTAGTACAACACCAGTGAAACACTAGTGCAACACTTAGTGCAACACTAGTGCAACACCAGTGCAACACTAGTGCAACTCTAGTGCAACACCAGTGGAACACTAGTGCAACACCAGTGCAACACTAGTGCAACACCAGTGCAACACTAGTGCAACACCAGTGCAACACTAGTGCAACACTAGTGCAACACCAGTGCAACACTAGTGCAACACCACCAGTGTAACACTAGTGCAACACCAGTGCAACACTAGTGCAACACCACCAGTGTAACACTAGTGCAACACTAGTGCAACACCACCAGTGTAACACTAGTGCAACACCAGTGCAACACTAGTGCAACACCTGTGAAACACTAGTGCAACACTTAGTACAACACTAGTGCAACACTTAGTGCAACACTAGTGCAACACCACCAGTGTAACACTAGTGTAACACCAGTGCAACACTAGTGCAACACTAGTGCAACACTAGTGCAACACTAGTGCAACACCAGTGAAACACTAGTGCAACACTTAGTGCAACACTAGTGCAACACTAGTGCAACACTAGTGCAACACTAGTTCAACACTAGTGCAACACCAGTGAAACACTAGTGCAACACTTAGTTCAACACTAGTGCAACACCAGTGCAACACTAGTGCAACACTAGTGCAACACCAGTGCAACACTAGTGCAACACCAGTGAAACACTAGTGCAACACTTAGTGCAACTCTAGTGCAACACCAGTGGAACACTAGTGCAACACCAGTGCAACACTAGTGCAACACTAGTGCAACACCAGTGCAACACTAGTGCAACACCACCAGTGTAACACTAGTGCAACACCAGTGCAAAACCACCAGTGTAACACTAGTGCAACACCAGTGAAACACCAGTGCAACATTAGTGCAACACTAGTGCAACACCAGTGCAACACCAGTGCAACACTAGTGCAACACCAGTGCAACACTAGTGCACACCAGTGCACACCAGTGCAACACTAGTGCAACACCAGTACAACACCAATGCAACACCAGTGCAACACTAGTGTAACACTAGTGCAACACTAGTGCAACACCAGTGCAACACCAACTGCAACACCAGTGCAACACTAGTGCAACACTAGTGCAACACCAGTGCAACACTAGTGCAACACTAGTTCAACACCAGTGCAACACTAGTGCAACACCAGTGCAACACTAGTACAACACCAGTGCAACACTAGTGCAACACCAGTGCAACACTAGTGCAACACCAGTGCAACACTAGTACAACACCAGTGCAACACTAGTGCAACACTAGTGCAATACCAGTGCAACACTAGTGCAACACCAGTGCAACACTAGTGCAACACCAGTGCAATACCAGTGCAACACTAGTGCAACACTAGTGCAACATCAGTGCAACACTAGTGCAACACTAGTGCAACACCAGTGCAACACTAGTACAACACCAGTGCAACACTAGTGCATCACCAGTGCAACACTAGTGCAACACCAGTGCAACACTAGTGCAGCACCAGTGCAACAACAGTGCAACACTAGTGCAACACCAGTGCAACACTAGTGCAACACCAGTGCAACACTTGGGTATGTTTATTGTGGAAACGTTTGTGCAGCCAGTGGTTTGATGTGTGTCTCCCACACAGTTCCTGAGGCCAGGATCGTCCACGCCTCAGAGTTGTACATGAACGAAGGAGGAGTACTGAACCTGACGTGTGTGGTGAGTCCAAGTCCAGCACCACCAGAGTACATATTCTGGTACCACAAGGAACAGGTGGGTGGGTGTACCTTGAGTACTCATGTTCATGGTAGTACTACTTGAAGGGAAGAGTACATGTACTCTCCTCTTCCTCGAATCAAATTGATATGTTCAGGGTTCATTATGTCGATTATGTAAATTATAATAAGTAATATTACAAATATTAACAACACTGCTAATATTACTACTACTATTACTACTACTACTACTACTACTACTACTACTACTACTGCTACTGCTACTACCACTACTGCTACTACTACTAGTAGTATTACTGCCTACTATTACTACTACTACTGCTTCTACTATTAATACTACTACTTCTACCACCACTACTATTACTGCTACTACCACTACTGCTACTACTACTACTGCTACCACCACTGCTACTACTATTACTACTACTACTGCTATTCCTAATACTGCTACTACAACTACTACTCATAATAATACTAGTATATCTAATAGGTAATCAACTATGAAAACGACCTCAGCATGGAGGTTAGTGTACGACAAGAAGATGGCCGCACTGTGTCCACTCTTCTGGTGGCCCGGGCCACTTTGGACCATTCTGGCCGCTACCAGTGTGCTCCCTCTAATGCTGAAAGGGCCACTATTGTGGTCCATGTCTCAAAAGGTAATGTGTGTGTGTGTGTATATGTGTGTGTGTGTGTATGTGTGTGTGTGTGTGTATGTGTGTGTGTGTGTATGTATATGTGTGTGTGTGTGTATGTATGTATGTGTGTGTGTATGTGTGTGTGTGTACTCACCTAGTTGTTGCTGCAGGGGTCGAGACATAGCTCCTGGCCCCGCCTCTTCACTGGCCACTACTGGATCACTCTCCCTGCGCCATGAGCTCTATCATACCTCTTCTTAAAGCTATGTATGGAACCTGCCTCCATTACATCGCTTTCCAAACTATTCCACTTCCCGACCACTCTGTGACTGAAGAAATACTTCCTAACATCCCTGTGATTCATCGGAGTCTTCAACTTCCAACTGTGTCCCCTTGTTGCTGTGTCCCATCTCTGGAACATCCTGTCCCTGTCCACCTTGTCAATTCCTCTCAGTATTTTATATGTCGTTATCATGTCCCCCCTATCTCTCCTGTCTTCCATTGTCGTCAGGTCGATTTCCCTTAACCTCTCCTCGTAGGACATACCCCTTAGCTCCGGGACTAGTCTTGTTGCAAACCTTTGCACTTTCTCTAGTTTCTTTACGTGCTTGGCTAGGTGTGGGTTCCAAACTGGTGCTGCATACTCCAATATGGGCCTAACGTACACAGTGTACAGGGTCCTGAACGATTCCTTATTAAGATGTTGGGCGCTGTATGACCCCTGTGGTTTAGCGCTTCTTTTTTATTATAATAATAATAATTAAGATGTAGAAATGCTGTTCTTAGGTTTGCTAGGCGCCCGTATGCTGCAGCAGTTATTTGGTTGATGTGCGACTCAGATGTACCTGGTGTTATACTCACCCCAAGATCTTTTTCCTTGAGTGAGGTTCTGCGGTCTTCTTTGCCCTTCCCCAATCTTCATGACTTTGCACTTTTTGGGGTTGAACTCCAGGAGCCAATTGCTGGACCAGGCTTGCAGCCTGTCCAGATCCCTTTGTAGTTCTGCCTGGTCCTCGTCCGATTGAATTCTTCTCATCAACTTCACATCATCTGCAAACAGGGACACTTCGGAGTCTATTCCTTCCGTCATGTCGTTCACAAATACCAGAAATAGCACCGGTCCTAGGACTGATCCCTGTGGCACCCTGCTCGTTACAGGTTATGTTAAGTAAAAGGACACAAATGCAACTAATGTGACATTTTATTGTGGCAACGTTTCGCTCTCCAGGAGCTTTTTCAGCTTGAAAAAGCTCCTGGAGAGCGAAACGTTGCCACAATAAAATGTCACATTAGTTGCATTTGTGTCCTTTTACTTAACATATTGTCGGTAATTCTACCAATATTATTACATTCTGTCGTTACAGGTGCCCACTCTGACACCTCGCCACGTACCATGACTCGCTGTTGTCTTCCGGACAGGTATTCCCTGAAACATTGCAGAGCCTTCCCTGTTATTCCTGCCTGGTCCTCCAGCTTTTGCACTAATCTCTTGTGTGGAACTGTGTCAAACCCCCTCTTGCAGTCCAAGAAAATGTAATTTACCCACCCCTCTCTCTCTTGTCTTACTGCCGTCACCCTGTCATAGAATTTCAGTAGGTTTGTGACACAGGATTTCCCATCCCTGAAACCATGCTGGCTGTCATTGATAAGCTCGTTTCTTTCTAGGTGCTCCACCACTCTTCTCCTGATAATCTTCTCCATTACCTTGCATACTATACATGTCAATGAAACTGGTCTGTAGTTTAGTGCTTCGTGTCTGTCTCCTTTTTTAAAAATTGGGACTACATTTGCTGTCTTCCATACCTCAGGTAGTCGCCCTGTTTCGATGGATGTGTTGAAGATTGTTGTTAGTGGTACACATAGCGCCTCTGCTCCCTCTCTCAGGATCCACGGAGAAATGTTATCTGGCCCCATCGCCTTTGAGGTATCTAGCTCGCTTAGCAGCCTCTTCACTTCCTCCTCAGTTGTATGCATTGTGTCCAACACCTGATGGTGTACACCTAACTAACCACCTCTCCGCCTTTCTGGAGGCCCTTCTACCTCCTCACACACTTCGCGGTCATGTGTTGTGACCTCCCCTCTTTCCTTCCTCAGCCTGATTACCTGGTCCTTGACTGTTGTTCTCCTCCTGATGTGGCTGTACAACAGCTTTGGGTCAGATTTGGCTTTCGCTGCTATGTCATTCTCGTATTGTCTTTGGGCCTCCCTTCTCACCTGCACATACTCGTTTCTGGCTCTACGACTGCTCTCCTTATTTTCCTGGGTCTTTTGCCTTCTATACTTCTTCCATTCCCTGGCACACTTGGTTTTGGCTTCCCTACACCTTTGGGTGAACCACGGGCTCATCCTGGCTTTTTCGTTATTCCTGTTACCCTTGGGTACAAACCTCTCCTCAGCTTCCTTGCATATATTTGTCATGTATTCCATCAGTTTGTTTACTGACTTCCCTGCTAGCTCCCTGTCCCACTGAACTCCATGCAGGAAGTTCTTCATGCCTACATAGTCTCCTTTCTTGTAGTTTGGTTTCGTTCGTCCAGCCCTTCCTGCATCTCCCTCCACTTGTAGCTCTACTATGTATTCGAAGCTTAAAAACCACATGATCATTGGCCCCAAGAGGTCTTTCATGTGTGATGTCCTCAATATCTGCACTACTCAGGGTGAATACTAGGACCAGTCTCGCTGGATCCTCCTTTCCTCTCTCTCTGGTAGTGTCCCTTACGTGTTGGTACATAAGATTTTCCAGTACCACCTCCATCATCTTAACCCTCCACGTTTCTTGGCCCCCATGTGGCTCTAAGTTCTCCCAATCGATTTCCTTGTGGTTGAAATCACCCATGATCAGTAGCTTCGCCCTGCCCGCATGCGCCCTTCCGGCAGCTTCTGCCAGTGTATCAACCATCGCTCTGTTTCTCTCATCATATTCTTGCCTTGGCCTCCTGTTGTTCTGTGGTGGGTTATACATCACTGCAATTACCACCTTGGGACCTCCAGACCGCAGCGTTCCTATTATATAATCTCTTGTTTCTCCTCTCTCCAGCTCATCAAAATCCCATCGGTTTTTGATCAACAGTGGCACTCCTCCACCCCCTCTGTTCCCTCTGTCTTTCCTCAGGATCTGATATCCCGATGGAAAGATGGCCTCTGTTATCATCCCTATGAGCTTGGTTTCAGTGAGGGCTATGATGTCCGGTGATGCCTCACTGACTCTTTCATGCCACTCCTCCCACTTATTAATTATTCCATTAGCGTTGGTGTACCACACCTTCAGTTTCCTCTCCTGCACTATGTTTTGGGGGGGTCTGTGAGGGTGGGGGACCTGGCGGTGTGCGGCAGGATTTTACAGTGTAGTGTGGGGTGGGGGCTGTAAGTGTGGATTGTGGTCTGTGTTGGGATAGTGTGTTTGGTTTTGGGTTCTGGGGATGGGTCTATGTTTGCTTGTTCTTGTTGCTCTTCCCTGCTCTGTTTGCCCTCTGCCGATTTTGGCTGTCTCTCTCTTCCTATCTCCTTTCGCTTTTGCCTCCACTCCCTCTGCTGCTGTCGTTCTGTTTTTGTTCTGTCCCGGTCTAGGAACACCTCTTGTATGCTGGCAATTCCCGCAGCAGTGGTTTCTCTTGCAGGATCCTGTTTCGCACTGTTTCTGTCTTGAAAATCAGCTTGACCGGCCGTTTTCTTCCCTTCACGTACCCCCCTATTCTCTGTGTGTGTGTCTGTGTGTGTGTTCAATTCTTAGTGGTAAAATTTAACTTAGAATTTTATCATTATTCTCAAACATGTTTATAAAATATTTTCTGTCAAATTGTTTTACTAAAATAAGAAAGATTTTTGTGTCAAGAAGTTATCTTTGAGGCATTTCTTGAAGTGATCCTTGAAGTACTCACTTCTTGAAGTGATCCTTGAAGTACTCACTTCTTGAAGTGATCCTTGAAATGCTCACTTCTTGATGTGATCCTTGAAATGCTCACTTGAGTGATCCTTGAAGTGCTCACTTCTTGAAGTGATCCTTGAAATGCTCACTTCTTGAAGTGATCCTTGAAGTACTCACTTCTTGAAGTGATCCTTGAAATGCTCACTTCTTGATGTGATCTTTGAAGTACTCACTTCTTGAAGTGATCCTTGAAGTACTCACTTCTTGATGTGATTCTTGAAGTACTCACTTCTTGAAGTGATCTTGAAGTACTCACTTCTTGAAGTGATCCTTGAAATGCTCACTTCTTGAAGTGATCCTTGAAGTACTCACTTCTTGAAGTGATCCTTGAAGTGCTCACTTCTGGAAGTGATCATTGAAGTACTCACTTCTTGAAGTGATCCTTGAAGTACTCACTTCTTGAAGTGCTCACTTCTTGAAGTGATCCTTGAAGTACTCACTTTTTGAAGTGATCTTTGAAGTACTCACTTCTTGAAGTGCTCACTTCTTGAAGTGATCCTTGAAGTACTCACTTCTTGAAGTGATCCTTGAAGTACTCACTTCTTGAAGTGATCCTTGAAGTACTCACTTCTTGAAGTGATGCTTGAAGTGCTCACTTCTTGAAGTGATCCTTGAAGTACTCACTTCTTGAAGTGATCCTTGAAGTACTCACTTCTTGAAGTGATCCTTGAAGTACTCACTTCTTGAAGTGATCCTTGAAGTACTCACTTCTTGAAGTGATCCTTGAAGTACTCTTGAGTCTACTCTTGAAGTGATCCTTGAAGTACTCACTTTTGAAGTGATCTGATACTCACTTTGAAGTGCTCACTTCTTGAAGTGATCCTTGAAGTACTCACTTCTTGAAGCGATCCTTGAAGTACTCACTTCTTGAAGTGATCCTTGAAGTACTCACTTCTTGAAGTGATGCTTGAAGTGCTCACTTCTTGAAGTGATCCTTGAAGTACTCACTTCTTGAAGTGATCCTTGAAGTACTCACTTCTTGAAGTGATCCTTGAAGTACTCACTTCTTGAAGTGATCCTTGAAGTACTCACTTCTTGAAGTGATCCTTGAAGTATTCACTTACTGTTAATTTTTCACTCTTTACATTCTTGTCTCAGTCGAGAACTCTCTCCCCCACTTTAATATACCTTTGGTCTACCTCTGATGAGTTTCGTGAGGCTACACCCAGAGCCCGACCCTAGGCCAGGCTCGTCTTGTGTAACTGATGTAAGGGATCCAAGATCAAGCTCTCTCCTTAGTTGTCATTGTTTTTGTAAGTCTATACAAACTCATAAGTCATTACAGCCTCATTATAAGTCAATACAACCTCACCATAAGTCAGTACAACCTCATGATTATAATAATGTGTTTGCAGGAGAGGAGCCAGCAGCCATGCAGACCAGCAGAAGCAGTCGGGTACAGGAACAACAATCTTCCAGTGTGCTGTTGTCTGCTGTCTTGCTGTCAAATTACCTGCTACAGCAGAAGCCATCTTCTTGTCTGCTGTTCTCTCCTGCCTTGATTTTGAGTTATATGCTGTTATGTGAGGAGATATTCACCTAGTTACAGTCAGACAGGTGTGTAGGGGACAACAGGTGGGAGAGAACACTACTGCGTCTCAATATATACCTCTGTGTATGGCTGTAAATACCTCTTTGTGTATGTGTGTAAATAACATATTTGTATGTGTATTTAACTACTTGTGTGTGTGTGTTTGTAAATACCTGTTCATGTTTGTGTGTGTGTGTGTGTGTGTGTGTGTGTAAATATAATTAACTAGTGTATGTATTATATATATATATATATATATATATATATATATATATTATATATATATATATATATATATATATATATATATATATATATATATACGTATATATATTATATATATCTTTTTGTGTAATACATATATTGTGTCAATATTCTCACATACAAACACTGTTGTTTGCCACACCTGTTAGTGATACACCTGTCAGACATCTGTGTTTGTATCATCTTCAGTAATATTCATATCATGCTCATTAACTTCAGTAATATTCATCTCATGTTGATCATTTTCAGTAATATTTACATCATGTTCATTCTCTTCCACTTTACAATTGTTGTACCAGACGAAGTTTCCTACAATAATTTACAATAGTTCATAAAGTCAAGTTGTAATGAATGACTGTTAGTGAATAGACAGGACAGAGGAGTCGAACCGTGGTACTGAGAAGTAGCAAACACAACACTATACCACTAATACAAAGTTTACAATACGATGAGTTAACAGGCAGCATTGTTGTGATGATACATGATGGTACCATACTTCTTGTAGTGTAGTGGTACAGTGTTATACCTGCTACATGATGGTACCATACTTCTTGTAGTGTAGTGGTACAGTGTTATACCTGCTACATGATGGTACCATACTTCTTGTAGTGTAGTGGTACAGTGTTATACCTGCTACATAATGGTACCATACTTCTTGTAGTGTAGTGGTACAGTGTTATACCTGCTACATGATGGTACCATACTTCTTGTAGTGTAGTGGTACAGTGTTATACCTGCTACATATGGTACCATACTTCTTGTAGTGTAGTGGTACAGTGTTATACCTGCTATATAATGGTACCATACTTCTTGTAGTGTAGTGGTACAGTGTTATACCTGCTACATAATGGTACATCCACTACATATTCTTTAGTGTATTAAGGTTACAGTTATTAAAAAATATTCATTAATG
>WNWK01043118.1:0-15656 GCA_009830355.1 Cherax destructor
AGCTAAAATACATGCAATATATTTTTTTAAAGAGCATCAGCAAAACGTCTCGAGTCTCTGAAATTCAGAATTTTCTGAATTACGAATACAAAAAATTTTGTTTAAAATAAATTATGCAGTGTGGATTTTTAGACCCCTTTAAAAATTTACCATTCGCGTCCTCTTGGGATAGGTTGATATGCTTTTTAATTGTATGAGATTACTCGAGTCTTTTAGATGGGGTCGTCAAATCCAAAGCTAATTATATATATATATATATATATATATATATATATATATATATATATATATATATATATATATATAAAAATTTGCCGATTAGGTAAAATGTTTTGTTAAAAAAAAGTTTCTGCCATATAAGACAAGTTTGTGTATGCAAAATTTTCAAAATATTTAACCCCAAAAAAAAAATAGATTATTTGTTTTTTTATTAAAATTTTGTAAACGTATCAAAAAATTTTGGGGTTAGGGTTTTTGGCTTGTTATTGTTTGGGGTTTTTGTTTTTTTGGGACAAAATTATAAACTTACATTAACATAAATGAAAATATACTTTTTAAAGATAAGAAAAATTTTGAAAGGACTTTTTAAAAAAGTTCTTGAATTTACCAGTTTTACCTAATCGGCACGACAAAAATATATATATATATATATATATATATATATATATATATATATATATATATATATATATATATATATATGTCGTGCCTAATAGGTAAAACTGGTCAATTAGCAAAAACTCATTTAAAATTAAGTCCTTTTTAAAATTTTTTTATACAAAAAATATATTTTTTTTATTTACATTAAAGTAAAAAAAAAATTTTCTACCAAAAAAACTTTTAAAACTTACCCAACCTTATTATAACAAGCGCAATTTAACTAAGCCTAACCCCAAATAAATATATTTTAATACGTTTACAATAATTTAATAATAAACAAACACAATGAAATCTATTTTTTTTGTTAGGTTCAGAATGATTTTTTCGAAATTTTTGCATACACAAATTTTCGCTTGTCTTAAATGGCAAGATGAGCGTTGCTATTTAAGCCAAATTAGCAAATTTTACCTAATGGCACGACATATATATATATATAAAAATATATATATATATATATATATATATATATATATTTTATATATATATATATATATATATATATATATATATATATATATATGTCGTGCCGATTAGGTAAACCTGGTCAATTAGGAAGAACTCATCTAAAATTTAAATCTTTTTTAAAAATTTTTTTATACGTTTAAAGATATATTTTTTTATTTATGTTTAAAGTAAGAATTTTTAATTTTGTAGCAAGAGAAACTTTTAAAACCTACCTAACCTTATTACAACAAGGGAATTTAATTTAGCCTAACCCAACTAAATATATTTTAGATACGTTAAATTAATTTAATAATAAACAAACAATGAAATATATTTTTTTGTTATTTCCAGAATGATTTTGGCGAAATTTGCATACACAAATTTTCACTTGTCTTATATGGCAAGGTGAGCGTTGCTATTTAAGCCAAAATCGCAAGTTTTTCCTAATCGGCACGACAAAAAAAATATATATATATATATATATATATATATATATATATATATATATATATATATATATATATATATATATATCGGGGCCACCCTGGGGTAAATTGTGGACTCATAGCCTCGGAGAAGTGGATAAAAAAGGGTTCAAGGAAGAATGTTTAGATTTCTTTTTGAAGGCATTTGTATATTCCCCCCTACCACCCCCTCTTTTGATTGTGTATAAACTTTATTTCAAGACAAAATACATTGACAAAATACATTGACAAGAATACAATGGGGAGCAAAAAAAACGTAGATAACAACTCAGAGCTACATGTCCAATACTTCGTCCAGCTTCCCGGCAGTGGGCCCGTGCCCATAATGTGCAGGCATTTTCCCCCTGATCGCAACACTGAGTCTCTGAAAGAGGAAGCTGGTCGCCCATGGGCCTTTGTTTTATGATGATTTTTTCACCCAGTTTTGATAAACTTTAGAGCACACTTGCCCATGCCCCAAGGGTCTCCGACACTATTGGGATAAAGTTATAGCAAGGGGAAGGCCTTCTTTTTTGGAGTCTTCTAGGTCTCCCTGTGGCTGGCAGCTCCCCCCCTTCGGCTAGGGAGTATGGCAAGTAGGTGTCTGCCATTGTGGCAGCACAGGTGTAGTCCCAAGCAATCTGCTTCCATCCTTCCAGGGTAGCAAGTGGCTCCATCAGGACGTTTTTGACTTCCATCAGACCTCTGCATTTGGGGTTCCGTGAGCTGGGCAACGGGCTGTGGCGAGGCTTCTTTTATGATGTCATTGACCTTCTTTGGTCAAACATCAAAAGGGGAAGTCCCCTTTTTCTGATGTTTGACACACGGTAAACCCGTTGATCGCCGTCGCCCTGCCGCAATTACACCTATGTTCGGTGAGTATGGGGCGGCTAGGCGAAGAGCAACACCAATCCGAATGGCCTGTGGGTCGAGCGAGTCCCAGAGAGGAATTGGGAGCAGCAAAAAGGAAATCTCCTGAGGTGGTGCCTTCCCCCTAGGAACGAGCTTTTCCTTTCCAAGGTTGGTGAACATTGTTTTGGGAATTTTTCAATGATGGGTTTGTCCCAGTGGGACTGTTTGTGCTTTGGGGGGGGCTGGTCTACTGGGGGAGTCTGTAATGGTGTCCCACCGCTCAGCTGCTTCAATGAACCTGGGGTCTTAAGATCTCACCACACCTCTCGCGTTGGGGGCGATCTTCTGACTAATCCACAGGAGACCAAACACGATGACAGAAATGCAGGTAAACTACCTGGGACTTGTACAGATCCCAAAATACTTACTGGGTCCTTTTATGTTTCTGGCATGGTGGTCAATGGGTTAAGGCGTCGGGAGGTTGCTTTTTCCAGGAGCCAGGCTGAAAGTCCTTGATTCCTGAATGATCGCAATATTGTTATTTGCTTAAAAACCCCTTTTTTCTGTGGATGCATTAAAATTTTTATATATATATATATATATATATATATATATATATATATATATATATATATATATATATATATATATATATATAAAATTTGGTCCCTCGGTTTTTACTGAAAATTGTTCCAGAATGCTGCTCAAGTGCCATTACCGAACAATTTTCTCCCTTTAAAACATAATGTCACATAGGTTTGTCTATTTCAGACCCCCAAAATACACTTGCAACAGCACTTACGAAAATACACTTACATAAAAGTTCGAGTTTGGAGATCCGAAAATCGAGGGACCACTGTTTTTATTGTGACCACGAACGAGTAGTATTGAATCAAAAAAAACACTGCGACTAGCCGAGGATTTGAACCCATGTGTTTTAGCCCTGCCTTATGTCCCCGACCAAGGGTAACACACCTAGCGGGGGGGTGCTTTTTTTGGATTGTGTGGTTCAGTAGGTTAAGGCATCATGTGATTTTCGCTCCCACGAGGCAGGGCCGAAACAATATGGGTTCGAATCCTGGCTAGTCCAGTTGTTATTGATTCAATACTACTCGTTCGTGGTCACAATAATTATATATATATATATATATATATATATATATATATATATATATATATATATATATATATATATATATATAAAAAACATATACATATATATATATATATATATATATATATATATATATATATATATATATATAAAAACAGACAGTGTGAAATGAGTATTGCATTTTTCGACCCTACTTCCTGCTTAGTGTCTCGGACAACTTCGATACGAAAGTCAAAAATATCTTCCCTTGAAATACCCAGTATTCAAAATGTTTCCTCTATATATTTTGACCTGTGAGTTTTTGAATTGTGAATTTTCTTTAAATGAAAAAACCCGTAAATCATCTGAGTTTTCAGAATATCACAACTGTGATTCTGTCCGTGTTGGGTTTTTTTTTATACTTAATGCTCGCATATAATACTTTCTCTGTTTCTGACACTTGAAGATGATTTACCGTTTTTCTGTTGCCACAAGTTAAAAAAAAAAACGCACACACAAACTTAAAAACACACACACATGGAGAAATCATGATAACGACATACAAAGTACTGCGAGGAATTGACAAGGGGGGAAGAGCAGGGTGTTCCAGGAAAAGGGGAAAGAAAAAAGGGGGCATAATTGGGTTGAAGATTCAGATTAGTCATAGAGTTGTTTTGAAGTGGAATGTCTGGGAAAATTTACATATGGAGGCAGCAACCACACATGTTTTTAAAACGAAAGTGATAAAGCTCATGGAGCAGGGAGGGACCTAGTAGCGATCAGTGAAGAGGCGGGGGAGCCATAAGCGACCCTGCAACCCAAATAGGTGAGTACAAATAGGTGAATCCCCCACACACACACACACACAAAAAAAAAAATATATATATATATATATATATATATATATATATATATATATATATATATATATATATATATATATATATTCGTGCCGATTAGGTAAAAATGGTCAATTAGCAAAAACTCATTTAAAATTAAGTCTTTTCTAAAATTTTTCTTATACGTTTAAAGATATATTTTTTCATTTATGTTAATGTAAAATTGATAATTTTGTACAAAGAGAAACTTTGAAAACCTACCTAACCTTATTACAACAAGGCAATTTAATTTAGCCTAACCCAACTAAATATATTTTAGATACGTTAACATTAATTTAATAAAAAAACAAACACAATGAAATATATTTTTTTCATTATGTTAGAATGTTTTTGGGGAAATTATTGCATACACAAATTTTCACTTGTCTTATATGGCAAGGTGAGGGGATTTAAGCCAAAACCCAAGTTTTACCTAATCGGCAATAATATATATATATATATATATATATATATATATATATATATATATATATATATATATATATATATATATATATATATATATATAGTATACCTATTTGTACTCACCTATTTGGGGCGGGGGTCGAGACCCACCCCCTCGCCCCACCTTTTCACTGACCGTTACTAAGCCCTTTTTCCCTGCTCCATGAGTTTTATCATACCTCGTTTTAAACTCTGCATCACTTGCCAGACTATTCCTTTTCCTGACAACTCTATACAAAGAAATATTTCCTAACATCTCTGATTCATCTGAGTCTTCAACTTCCAAGGGCCCTTTTTGTTCCCCTCTCTGGCATCCTGTCTCTGTCCACCTTGTCAATTCCTCCCAGTATTTTATATGTCGTTATCATGTCTTCCTAACCCTCCCGTCCTCCCGTGTCGTCAGGTCGATTTTCCTTAACCTTTTCCCCGTAGGGGATTTCCCTTTTCTCTGGAACTAGCCTTTTGCAAACCTTTTCACTTTCTCTAATTTCTTGACGTGCTTGACCAGGTGTGGGTTCCAAACTGGTGCCGATACTCCAGTATGAGCCTGACGTACACGGTGTACAGAGTATTGAACGATTCCTACGAGGTATCGGAACGCTATTCTCAGGTTTGCCAGGCGTCCTTATGCTGCAGCAGTTTTTGGTTGATGTGCGCTTCGGTGATTTCTCGGTATTATACCACCTCAAGATCTTTTTTCCCTTTAGTGAGGTTTGCAGTCTTTGTCCACCCAGCCTATACTCTGCCTGCAGTCTTCTTTTCCCTTCCCCAATCATGACTTTGCATTTGGGGGTCAAATTCGAGGACCCAGTTTCTGGGCCACGCGTCAAGCCTGTCCTTGTCTCTTTGTAGACCTGCCTGATACTCATCTGATTTAATTCTCTCATTACTTCACATCATCTGCGAACAGGGATACATCTGAGTCTATCCATTCCATCATGTCATTAAATATACCAAAAATAGCACTGATCCCTGTGGAACCCTGCTCATCACATGTGCCCACTAATCTCTTCTGAGGAACTGTGTTGAAAACCTTCTTGAGTCCAAAAAGGCAATCTACCCATCCCTCTCTCTGTGTCTTTCTTCCGTTACCTTATCATAAAACTCCAGTAGGTTTGTGACACAGGATTTCCCTTTCTATGAACCGTGCTAGTTGTCTTTTATAAGCTTGTTCCGTTATAGGTGCTCCACACTCTCCTCCTGATAATCTTCTCCATGACTTTGCATACTATACGTCAGTGACACTGGTCTATAGTTTAGTGCCTCGTTTCTGTCTCCTTTTTTAAAAAAGGGGGACTACATTTCCCATCTTCCATACCTCATGTAGTTGCTCAGTTTCAGTGGGTGTTGAAAATTGTGATTAGTGGCGCACCAGCGTCTCTGCCCCCTCTCAAAGGACCCACGGTGAGATGTCCGGTCCACCGAATTTGAGGTATCAAGGTCACTTAGCAGCTTCTTCAATTCCTTGGTTGTTTTATTTCATCCAACACTTGTTGGTATATCCCTTGTTAGTGTATCCCTCCTTGTTCTGTCTTCACAGAGTCCTTTCTGTGTCCATGTAAATACTTCTCATGTTGAGCTCCTCACATACTTGTTGGTCGTTTCTTTTGAGCTCTCCACCTTCTTTCCTCAGCCCGAGTACCTGGCCCTTGACTGCTGTCTTCCTCCTGATATGGCTATACAACAGCTTCGGGTCAGACTTGACTTTCGATGCTTTTTTTTTTTTGTACTGTCGCTGGGGCTCCCTCCTTATCTGTGCATATTCGTTTCTGGCTCTTCGACTAATTTCTTTATTTTTTTGGGTCTTTTGTCTTCTGTATTTTTTCCATTCTCTAGTGCACTTAGTTTTTGCCTCCCTACACCTTCGGGTAAACCAAGGGCTCGTTCTGGTCTTCCCATTATTTCTGTTTTCCTTGGGAACAAACGTTTCCTCTGCCTCCTTGCATTTTGTTGTTATGAGTCCATCATTTCATTTACTGACTTTCCCGCCAACTCTTTTTCAATGACCTCCTGCGGAAGTTCCTTATACCTGTGTAGTCCCCCCCATCCATCATCTTGGCTCTCCATGTTTCGGACCCCATGTGATCACGTTGTGTGTGTTTAATTAAATCACTCTTAATATATTGTGCCATCGTTCCGTGACTATTATTATTATTTATTACAGTATTTATAATTATAATAACAATTGTAGCCTTGGTATTGTTAAAAGTGAGGGGGAAAAACTTAAAAAATAAACTCCCAAAGAATAAAAATATGGCCATAATTCAGGGAGGGAGGACTATTGTCCTCGGGTAATATATAATCACTTAGAGAGGAGCATTTTATTAAGGCATGTCGCTCATAAAGAGACTTGCTTAAGCTCTCCTGAAGCGAAACGTTGTCTCAGAGTCTTGCTCTGGTGTGTGTCTGTATTACACTATTTATGGGTAGTCTGAACTATCACCATTACTGAGCTTAGAACGAAACATACAAAAGGATGATTGAGGACAATCCACGTAAAATAGGATAAATGTACATTAAATCAAGAAGGAAAGAAAGGATTTCCCTCGCAGCCGTTATTGCTCTAAAGCCAAGAAGATGTAAGACGTTATTGCTCTTCAAGCCAAGAAGATGTAAGACGTTATTGCTCTTCGCCAAGAAGATGTAAGACGTTATTGCTCTTCAAGCCAAGAAGATGTAAGACTGGTAGCTCCAAGCTGGTACGACTGCAGGTGGTATCACTGCTTCAATTTTGAGGAAAAAAAAAAGAGAGCGGTCTAACAAATTTCATTTCCCACGTCCTCTCCACATGGAAGTGTTTAAGGGAAAGGGGAGGAGGAAAGGCAATCCAGTATAAACATAAGGAGCCGCTTGCACTTTGTTGTCATGTTTAACTAGGGACGTCACTCATGTTTATGCATTTCCCTAGATTCTTTACGGAACGCCCAAACACTTACCGTAATTTGCCATTTAAGTTCCTCAAATGTTTCACACCTGTAAACTCATTCCCCCCCTTTTTTTTTTCTCTCTCTCTCTCTCTCTCTCTCTCTCTCTCTCTCTCTCTCTCTCTCCCCTCTCTCTCTCTCTCTTTGGGCACTGCTTAATGTTAACTACGCAAACCTCACACGGCTGAATATAATTATAAAAAAATTCGTCTTTGAAATGTATCAGTATTTAAAATCGAGACGACTGAGGAAACAAGACGTTAAGCCCACACACTCAAGATACTTATTCAATTGCGTCTTTCATGTTTTGTAAAAAATAAATAAAAATAAAGTGAACGTCTCTAAATATTATATAAGAACAATTAGAGCTGCTTTCAAAAGTCTCCAGCATGACAGTAACTGAATGACATAAGATATCATAATGACTGTCACATACACGTTTCTTTAGTGACTAGATGACAATGACATGTTTCCTTAGTGACTAGATGACACGAACATCTTGCGTCAGAGACTGGATAACACAAACAGTTTGCGTCATTGAGTGGATAAAACATGTTGCGTCATTGACTGGATGACACAAACAGCTTGCGTCAGAGACTAGATGAAACGAACAGCTTGCGTCAGAGACTGGATAACACAACAGGTTTGCTTCAGTGACTGGATGACACAAACAGGTTGGGTCAGAGACTGGATGATACAAACAGGTTGCTTCAATGACTGGATAACACAAACAGGTTGCTTCAGTGACTGGATAACACAAACAGGTTGCGTCAGAGACTGGATGACAAAACAGGTTGGGTCAGAGACTGGATGACACAAACAGGTTGCGTCAGTGACTGGATGACACAAACAGGATGCGTCAGTGAATGGATGACACAAACATGTTTCCTTTAATTCTTTTATAAAATGGTAAACACCAGAAAACTCATTGTCATGTAAATAAATTATGTTTGATTTCGTGAACAATATCGTTTCATTATTTAGTAATTCAGAATTTTCCCAGTTTATCACTGAAAAGACTGAACGGGTTCTAGTAATTATAATTTAAATTCATTTCTAGTCATGCACTATATTATATATATATATATATATATATATATATATATATATATATATATATATATATATATATATATATATATATATATATATATATATATGTCGTGCCGATTAGGAAAAACTGGTCAATTAGCAAGAACTCATTTAAAATTAAGTACTTTCTAAAATTTCCTCTTATACGTTTGAAGATATATTTTTTCATTTATGTTACTGTAAAATTTATGTTTTTGTACCTAAGAAACTTTGAAAACCTACCTAACCTTATTATAACAAGCTCAATTTAATTTAGGTTAACCCAACTAAATATATTTTAGATACGTTAACAATAATTTAATAATAACAAACCTAAATATATTTTTTCATTAGGTTCAGAATGATTTTTTGAAATAATTGCATACTAAATTTTAGCTTGTCTTATATGGCAAGATGAGCGTTGCTATTTAAGCCAAAATCGGCAGTTTACTAATAAATATATATATATGTGTGTGTGTGTGTGTGTGTGTGTGTGTGTGTGTATGTGTGTTTTTATAATATAGCACAAATGTATATAACTAAAGAATGCCCACGAAGGATGACCCAAAAGAAAGTCCTTCAAAAATCTGCTATCGAGGACTGTCTGTCGTATTTCCATTGGGTTCAATCTTGTCCCCAGGATGCGACCCACACCAGTTATAACACCCAGGTACCTATTTGCTGCTAGGTGAACATGACAACAGGTGTAAGGGAACACATCGAAATGTTTCCACCCAGCCGATAATCGACCGGGCCTCCGTGTGTGGGAAAAGAGCTTTAGCTGGGCCCTTCTTAAAGTCAGCACGACTATATATATACGTATATATATTGTCGTGCCGATTTGGAAAAATGGTCAATTAGCAAGAACTCATCTAAAATTAAGTCCTTTCTAAAATTTTCTCTTTTACGTTTAAAGATATATTTTTTCATTTATGTTAATGTAAGAATTTATAATTTTGTACCAAGAGAAACAAAAACCCACCTAACCTTATTACAACAAGCGCAATTTAATTTAGCCTAACCAACTAAATATATTTTAGATACGAAAATTAATTTAATAATAAACAAACACAATAAAATTTTTTTTGTTTTTCAAAATGTTTTTGGAAATTATTGATCACAAATTTTACTTGTTTATATGGGGTGACGTTCTTTTTAAGCCAAAACCCAAGTTTTCCTAACCCAAAATATATTATATATATATATATATATATATATATATATATATATTATATATATATATATATATATATATATATATATATATATATATATATAATAAAGGGGGGCCCCAAACAAAAAAAATTTTTTTTTTTTTTTTAATTTTTTTTTTTAAAAAATAAATTTTAATTTTTTAAAAATTTAACCCCCCCGGTTTTTTCCAAAAAATTTTTTGAAAAAATTTTTTTAAATTTTTTTGTTTGTTAAAATAAAAAACCCTTTTTTTTTGTTTAAAAAAGGGGAAAAAAATTTTTTTTAAAATAATATAAATATATTTTTGGGTTTTTAACTCTAAAAAAAAATTTTTTTTAAAAAAATTTTATAAATTTTCCAAATTTAATTTAAAATTAGGAAATTTGGAAAAAAGAATATTCAACGAAACCCCTGAAAGTAAATATAAATTTTAAAAAAAATAAAATTTGAGAAAAGTTGTAAAAATTCACCTATTTATTTCAAAAAGGTAATTTATTTTGAAAATTTATACGAAAATTTTCCCCAAGAGATAGGGTTGCGTACTTGAGGAGACACCTCAGGAAAGGCTGGGCCCCTGGTCTTGTGGGAACACCCAGTGAAAGGTTGGGACCCTGCAGTACTTGTGAAACCCTCAGTGAAAGGGCGGGAGACCACTGCTTTTGAGGGGCACCTCTTTGAAAGGCTGGAACCACCAGTCAAGCCCCAGGGGGGCAACCCTCATTTTGGGGAAAAAAGGTGAGCCCACTGCATTTTGGAGAACCTCGTAAGGGCTGGAACCACCAGTATTTGGGGAGCCCCAGTGAAAGGGTTTGGGAAGCTGCAGTCTTTAGGAAACCCCCAAAAGGTTTGGGAGACCACTTTTCTTATTGGTTCAAACCAAATGAGGGACAATAAATCATGATCAGTTACAAGAATGTGGTGGCCACAAAAAAAAACAGCATTCATTGTTCACGTGTGGGGGCTCACCTTGTTGTGATTGCAGGGTCGGTTTTTTTCCCCCGCCTCTTCATGGCCGCTCTGGTCCTTTCCCTGCGCCATGATTTTTTAAACCCTTTTCTTGCATAATGGTTCTGCCCCCCTCATCATTTCCCCAAACTTTTCCCACTTCCCGCCACCTGTGACTGAAGAAATACTTCCTAACATCCCTGTGATTCATCTGAATCTTAAACCCAACTGTGTCCCCTTGTTGCTGTGCCCTATCTCTGGAACATTCTGTCTCTTCAACCTTTCAAACCCTCTCATATTTTATTTGTTTTTGCCCCCTTTTTTCTCCTTCCTCCAGTGTCGTCGGTCGATTTCCCTTAACCTCTCCTCGAGGACATACCCTTAGCCCGGGACTAGTTTTTTGAAACCTTTGCTTTTTCTTGTTTCTTTACATGCTTGGCTAGGTGTGGGCTCAAACTGGGCTGTATACTAATTCCTCTCACAGTGACAGGGTCCTGGGTTCCATATTAAGATGTCGGAAACTTTTTTGGTTTCAGGGGCCCCTATCCGCTGTTTTTGGTTGATGTGCCTCAGGAGATGTGCCTGGTTTATCTCCCCAAATCTGTACTCCGTCTGCGGTCTTCTTTGCCCTTCCCCAATCTTCTGTTTGCCCTTTGTGGGGTTGAACTCCAGGAGCCAATTTGCTGGACCCTGATTCACCTTCCAGGACCCTTTGATTCTCCTGGTCCTCTTCCGTTAATTCTTTAAACAACTTTACATATCCAAACAGGGACACTTCGGACTGTTCCTTCCCTCATGTCGTTCACAAAAACCAGAAACAGCACCGGTCCTGGGGCGGCCCCCGTGGAACCCCATAGTCCCGGTATCTGACACCTCCACACTTGGCTCGGGGCTGTCCCTGGGTTTCCTGATCCACTGAGTACCTTTCCTTTATCCCCGCCTGGTCCTCCACTTTTTAAACCTTGTGGGGACTTTTCAAAGTTCTTCAGTCAAAAAAAGCAATCTCCCACCCCTCTTCTTATTTCACCCCGTTGAAATCCCTAGGTTTTTAAAAATTTGTCCCAAAACCGTGTTGCCATCTTGTAAACTCATTCCCTAGGTGTTCCCCCCTCCTCCTGATAAACTTCTCCCTGACCTTTCATACTATACATATCAGTGACACTGGTCTGTAGTTTAGTGCTTATTTTGTCTTTTTTTTAAAATGGGGCCATTTGCTTTTTCCTCCTCAGGTAATCTCCCCGTTTCGATGGATTGTTGAAATTGGGGTTGGGGGGCACATAGCCCTTGTCCCCCTCTCGGCCCCAAAAGATGTTTCCCTTTAGGTATCCATATCAGCAGCTTTTACTTCTTCCTCGGTTGCATGTTCGGGCCCCACTTGTGGTGTACCCCCCTCTCCTCTTTCTGGGGTCCCCCACTGTCTCCTCTGTGAAAACTTCTTTGAATTTATGTTGGGGTTCCTCCTCTTCAGGTCGTTTCTTGGATCTTTCCTCCTTCCTTTTACCCCCATCACCTGGCCCTTTATGTTTTGTTCCCCTGATTGGCTTACAACAGCTTTGGGGGGATTTTCTTTCCATATGTCATTTTTATATTGTCTTGGGCCTCCTACTTACCTGTGCATATTCATTTTTGGCTCTACGCTTTCTCCCTTATTCTCCTGGGTCCTTTCCTTTCTTCTTCCCTTCCCCACACTTGGTTTGGCCCCCTTTCACCTTGGGGGGGAAACCCGGGCCAATGGGTTTTTTATATTCCTGTTCCCTTGGGACAAACCTCTCCCCCTTCCTTGCATATTGTTGTCCCTATTCCATCATCTCGTTTACTGACTTCCCGCCCGTTCTCTGTCCCCCGAACCCCATTCAGGAAGTTCTTCAGCCCCTAATCCCCTTTTTTTAGTTTGGCTTCATTCGTCCAGCCCCCTGCTTCCCCCCCACTTTAATTGTAACTTTTACTCACCTAGTTTGGTTAGGGGTTTATTCAAGCTCCTGGGGGTGTTTTTTTTACAGAGAAAGAGAATCACCCATTTATAAAGTTACATGGGTTTAAAGTTATGTTAGGACGTTCAATCTTAGTTATTATTTAGTCCAATATTTTGCAAAAATTTTGATCATTGCTTCTTCCACCTCATAACAATATTGTAAGTCCAGATGGAAAAAAATCATTACTTTTTCGGGGTAATTGTTTTTTTAAGATGACCACTCGATCCTTTGAATCATTTATAAATCTAAGGGGAAAACTTTAAAACCCCTAATGATTATAAGATTAATGGGAAATTTACCAGGTTTAATCCTATGAAGGAAGGGCAGCTCTAATTCCTCGGATCAATAGCCCTTCATCGGTATAAAGGGGAAAACCCCTTTGGGAACAGGAGGTAAAAAACAGAAATTTAAATCGATTTTGAGATTGAGCCAAAAAAATCCCCATTAGGCCTTACTAATGAAAAATAAAAAAACGAAATAAAATCACTTAACTGTAATGGTTTTCAGGGTCATTCCCCTCAAGGTAAGTGGCCTTTTGTCAAAGAACGGGGAATTACCTCTTTCCTGGAATGAATAAATTTGCTGCCTTTTCCCCAACCCTGTAGTTTCACGGGATTATCGCTCCCTTTTGTACGTTAAAATTTTGTGTGTCCTCAACACTGTAAACATAACCACTCCAGCACACACACCCCCCCCCCCCAAAAAAACACACCCCCCCGGGGGCCGGTTCGCCCCCCGGCGGGTTGGAAACATTTCGTGTGTTTCCCACCCCACATACAACAGGCCAAGTGTCTAATCGACAGGGCCTAGGACAAAATGGTAACTAACAAACTCCCCCCACACCCGCGGAGCTTTATTTATCCAATATTTAGTATCTATCTTTTAAAGCATATAAAATATTTCAGATAATGGTAAGTAAGAAACTGCTGCATTAATGGTTTTAAAAAAGGTATATATAAGGGGGTGTGGGAGCAGTGTGGAGATTTCAAAATTTAAAAAGTAGGTAATGTTTTAAAAAAATTTTTTTATGTGGAAAATGATGCTCAAGTTAGGATCTGTAGGAAGAAAGGACCCTTTTTTATTAAAAAACATTAGATAAAGGGTTTTTTGATTTCCCCCGGTTTTTTAGTATTTTCTAGATGGGGTTGCAAAAGAGGTTGGAAAGATGTGGGGGTTAAAAAAAAATGAATCGTTTGAAGTGGATTTTCAAGTTACCGATGACGCAGTTCCTTTGGAAGAATTTGTTAAGGTGTGTAAAGAAGGAAATTGAAAGGAGCACAAAAAAGAGGAAAGGGGAGAATACCCCAAAAGTTTTTTTTTTGAGAATGTGATGGCAAACTGGGAGAAAGGACTATGGGAAAAGTGAATAAATTTTAAATATTTGGGAGGGGAACCCCGTGTCCGTGGGGGTCTATAATAGGCGGGTAAACGATAGAACAAATAAAACAAAATGGTAGGCAGAGTGTTAAAACTCTATGGAAAGTTTATCTGTGGGGAAAAAAGTAAATATACCAGACTTATTTAAAACCTTTCCATTGGATGTGAAAACCTTTATTAAGGAGGCGGATTAATGAAATGTATAAAGATCAGTGTGTGATGGGAGCTTGTGAAAGTCATTATTCAGAGGGGAAGAATTGTTGATGGCGGGGTTTTCCAGAGGCATGGACAGAATAGAATAATAAAAAGAGTGTATAAATCTTCAGTGAAAGGGTCATCCCAGGAAGGGTTATGGGAGGGAATGATTTTCATGGATGGGGCTGAGCATCCCTGGTCGTTCTATTGTTCTGTTTTGGGTGAATGAAAAAAGTACTTTGGGGGCTGCAAAAAAAATTTGTTAGGGGGTTCAGGGGAAAAAGGGTTTGCAGGATCTGAGTCCCCAAGGTTGGGGTTCGGCTGGGGGTTTACAATACGGAGGGGAATTTTTACAGTAATCCATAAATTTAAACAAATATTAAATGGGAAAAAATTTTTTCTATTTGTATACACAAAGAAAGACCAAAAATATACATTTAAAAAAACGTTCGACATCCATTCTTGTCTAACTCCCTCTCCTCCCTTAACCCCCCTCCATACCGTTCGCAGCCCCCCAGTGCACCGTTCGCAGCTCCCCTGAGTTCCAGCCCCTCAGAACCTTCTTTGCTCCCTCGATCTGTTGCTCTTGCTAATTCTTTTAACTTTCTTTTAATTTGAAAATAACCCTTTTTGACAAAACCACCTACAACACTTTAACAGACACATAAATATTTACGTAAAGGGGGACAGGAACCAGTGAAGAGACTTTCCAAGTCTTTTTTTTAAATCGAATCCTGAATTTAAACTGTGTCCCTGTTGTCTATTGGGGCAGGATGATCCTAGCTCCCGGTCTCGTTTTAACCTGCCCTTGCCCGATTTACTATCTTCTTACCTCATAACTGTCTTAAAACTGTGTGAGCCTCCTCCCTCTTCCTACCAAGATCATTCCATTTCCGACCACCCTGAGACTGAATACTTTCGACACATCCGTGTCATTAATACCCCATTCCATGGGAACCCCCCAAAAAAACCCGTCCCTTTCAACATATCAATTCCTCCTCAATATTTTGTATATTGTCCTCATTCTTCCTGATTTTCAGTTCTCCCTTAGCGTTTCATTGTTCACGCACCTTTAAATCACAACCAGTTTTCTGCATACTTCTCCACTTTCTCCCGTTTCT
>WNWK01043119.1:0-15656 GCA_009830355.1 Cherax destructor
GGCTTCTAACAAGATCACAGTCAACTCTCCACTCTCCGTCACCAATGTTTCCGTAACCTCTCTTTTTTTTAAATAGATTTCGTTTCATTAAAAATCTTATAAATTTTAGAGTATATTTTTGTAAATTCTGGTGTAATACAAAATAGTTCAATGTTTTAGTTTAAGTCATTAATTAAATCATCTTTTCCTTTCAGGGAATGTTTGTTATCCTCCTGGTTGGTTATCTCACAAGTCTTTCTATATTCTGTTTCGAGCTTCTGATTCATCATATCAAGAAAATTTAGACAATCACTTCACAAAAAAAAAAGTTTCCATGAGACAACTTATAAGATAAAGCTAATCTCTGCAAAATGTAAAATTATCTGTCATTGCTTTATATTTTTATTTATCTTAGTTTACTCATATTTCCTTCTATCTCTTTGCCATGTTATCGGTGTTAGCCTCGATATTCCTCATATAATATTATTCTCGAATACATACCTGGTTACTTTTATATACCATAATTCGTAACTTACGTCAATTTAACAACTTATGTTCTCATCTTTCTTTTGCATGATGCACTTGTAAATATTTTACAGTAATTTTTAACACGATCAATGTTTTTATCCTTGCAGCAGTTAGTTACAATAAATCATATCTTGTAAAATCTTTTTTTGAAGAAATTATTTTCTTTTGTCTGTTCTTCATTCTTCATGTCACCTATCTTGTTTGATGGTATATTAATTATATAAGTGTATGCAAATTATATGTATAATTGATTATTATCGACACTCTGTTTCCTCTGATACTTTACCTCCGCTGCTTCACGCTGCCCCTCCCATCAACAACATCACTGGTACTCCCATGAACAACATCACTGGTACTCCCATCAACAACATCACTGGTACTCCCATCAACAACATCACTGGTACTCCCATGAACAACATCACTGGTACTCCCATGAACAACATCACTGGTAATCCTTCCTTAAATTATTGGCAAAAATAACTACTAAAGAAGAAATTTCTCACATAATTGTTAGTAATAATATACAACAAATTAAAAACACTGATAATTTAAACATAAGTCTATCATCTGGGCTGCGTCTGCTCAAGTTGCCACCCCACTAGATAAGAATGATGGGAACTATGTTGAGTTTGACACAGGAATTAACAACTGGACGTCTGCTCTATGGCACAAAATGCAGCTAATTAGATTATTATTGATTCTATGTCATCCCTGAAGGAACTTGACTCACATAATGACTAACAACATATTCACAGGAGAAGCCAGATAAGGATGCTCAAAAAAAATCAGAGAAAATGGAATTAATTTACAATTTTAACTGAAGGTGATTATTTAGGGAAGGAAAGTACCATAAAGAAAATGTAAAATATAACTCTGATATGTCTGTTTCTAGCATTAGAAAAAATGTTAGGAAACAAGTAAACTATTAAACTAAATGTCATAGGAATGCAGTTAAAAGCCTTAGTTGACTTATCACTCACTGTGATAGCAGACAACTACGTTATTAAGCAACTTGCAGTGTGATAAGACTGACGGTGTTGTAGTGGCCACGTTTAGGATTGTTTACAATAAATCCCTCAGACAGTTTAGCAGATACAGATGATGATCAAACCAAATGCAAAGTATGTGGTCAGCCTCACTATCACCGTCATAAACACTATGTGCTTAATTTTTCACTTATTTAGGAATGTAGAGATTGACGGTATAACCTACGTATGTAATATGCCAAGGTATCTTTGACTTGTGTTGACTTGTATGACCAGAGCTTTGGTAAGATGGGGAAGGAAAAAGGATGGAAATTTGGGAAATTGGGTAGGTTAGGTAGGATAATAAAGGTAAGTGGCCTAACCACTTTGGTGCATTTTAATACATGTATGTGCAAGGCCGAATTAGACCTTGGGGGGCCTGGGGCACTTTAGGTTTGGGGGGCCCTCAGCATGGAAATTAAATTGAATTACAAATAAGAAATGAACTGACAGTGTCCACCGTTGAAGACACTGCAAGACTCCAAGCAGACATCAACCAAATCTTTAAATGGGCTGCAAAAAACAATATGAAGTTCAATGATGAGAAATTTCAATTACTCAGATACGGAAAAAGTGAAGAAATTAAAATCTCATCGGAGTACAAAACTAATTCCAACCACACAATAGAGCGAAAAACTAATGTAAAAGACCTGGGAGTGATCATGTCAGAGGATCTCACCTTCAAGGACCATAACACCGTAGCAATTGCATCTGCTAGAAAAATGACAGGATGGATAATGAGAACCTTCAAAACCAGGGATGCCAAGCCCATGTTGACACTTTACAAATCGCTTGTTCTATCTAGGCTGGAATATTGCTGCACACTAACTGCATCTTTCAAGGCAGGTGAAATTGCTGACCTTGAAAATGTGCATAGAACCTTCACGGCACACATAACTGCGATAAACCACCTCAACTACTGGGAACGCTTGAAGTTCCTAAACCTGTACTCCCTAGAACTCAGGCGGGAGAGATACATTATTATATACACGTGGAAAATTCTCGAGGGATTAGTACCAAACTTGCACACAAAAATCACTCCCTACGAAAGCAAAAGACTCGGCAGGCGATGTAACATTCCCCAATGAAGAGCAGGGGTGCCACTAGCACGTTGAGGGACAACACAATAAGTGTCAGGGGCCCAAGATTGTTCAACTGCCTCCCAGCATACATCAGGGGATTACCAACAAACCCCTGTCTGTCTTCAAGCAGGCACTGGACAGGCACCTAAAGTCGGTGCCTGACCAGCCAGGCTGTGGTTCGTACGTTGGACTGCGTGCGGCCAGCAGTAACAGCCTTGTTGATCAGGCTCTGTAAACTCCAGGTAAACATGAATGATAAACTGCAGTTTTCGAAAAAAAAAATATGTTAGGTTTATTGAGTTAAAGAATAACTTTGACTATAATTAACAGTTTGTAATATATTCCATCTATATAATATAACAGCCAAGAAAGGCTTCTTCACCTGTTTTTTTTTACTTTTTAGGTAATTTGTCTTGGATTTTAATGAACACTTCAAATATTAATTCTGTTATGGTCGTACACCTCCAGGACACTTTCCTAGAATCATACAACTCCATCATAATTATAATATCTAGTCTGTGTTTATTCTTATCTTTGGCGTAAAAGTTCTAGGAAAAAAAGATAGAAAAATAGGGATATTCCATTTACAGGGATAAAAATGTATCAAAGGAGACAGGACGACATCGAAAGAGAAATTTATGCCGATGAAAAAAGTTTGTATAATAATTTCATAGGGAAAAGATAAGATAAGATAAGATTTCTTCGGATTTTTAACCCCGGAGGGTTAGCCACCCAGGATAACCCAAGAAAGTCAGTGCGTCATCGAGGACTGTCTGTCTTATTTCCATTGGGGTCCTTAATCTTGTCCCCCAGGATGCGACCCACACCAATCGACTAACACCCAGGTACCTATTTGCTGCTAGATGAACATGACAACAGGTGTAAGGAAACACGTCGAAATGTTTCCACCCGCCGGGAATCGAACCCGGGCCCTCCGTGTGTGAAGCGAGAGCTCTAGCCACCAGAAGAATAAAAAATATATGTTGCCTGGCTAAGATAACACAAGTCTAAAAAGTGAATTTCTCTATAAATTTTAACCACAAACAGTTTAGTTTAATCTATCAAATTATAACAAAATATTGAATTTTAATTTGATCATACAATTTCTAAAAAAAATCTCACAAATAGTTTAGTATGATTTATTGAATAAATCAGCTGACTTTCTAGTAGTGATAAATTACTGGTTTTCAGATAAGGTATGAAGTTGTGGTGGTATTACTGTTTAAATTGTGGACATCAATGCAAAGTTTATCTTTTATACATACTGCTGTATGCTATTGTATTCACTCTAAGTCAAATAAATACATAAGTACATACATATTTACACTTTACATTCATATTTACCCTAATACATAAATACACTTTTGAAATCATTAGACTGGGATAAGTAAATTTCTTGCATAACCTTTCCAGTCTGCAGCAAATCAACAAATTTACAAATCAAACATTACATAAGTAACTTGAATTAGCAAACTATACATCACATTTATGCATCACATGATCACACTGCAATATCTACAAAAAGTCTTTCTTTCTACACTTATCATCTGCCAAATCTTTAACTAACTCATCAGACTGTATCTTCTTGAGGACACAGCTCTTAACATCCAATAGTTTTACATGGGTCATTGTCCTCAGATAATTCTTTATCAGTGCCAGTTTGCTGAACGACCTTTCTCACGCACAACTAGTGACCATCATGCTCAAATATATTCTAAGGGCTTCATTAACACCTGGGAAGGTATCAACAAGACCTTCATCATGTAGTGAAACTGACTGTTGAGATGGAGTGAGACATGACCTCAGCTCGACAAAGGCTGCCAACTGGACAATTTCCTCAACAAACACACTACTCAAGTCTTGAGGGTAAACACTTATAAGTTTCTTAGCCTCATTTTTTATCTCTGCATCAGGTAGACTGCATAAGTTGACTATTACATTGAACCTGTCATACACTGCTTGGTATGCTGCCCTGCCTTGTTGTAAGGCAACACAACTGATCTAAAATGACATTGAAAGTTTCACATCTGAATTTTTCTCTGGGAGACAAAACAACTTCCTCTGAGACTGATGTTGGGTTTGCATCATATTGCTTGTTTCTTTCTTTGCTTGCTTGTAGTTGATTTGTAGTCTGTGTTGCTACAGATGTTCCTAGCATCCACTTCCAGCTCTTCATACCTATCTCGAATTGATTTCAGAAACCTTTCCAAAGAATCAGTTAAATCCACCACCTCTTTCAGGACAACATCAACACCTTGGAAAACTTTGCTTGTACTGTTGAACCGTATAAGGATTATGTTCCAGATCTTACCCATCAAAGCAGTTTCAAGACAATCCATTTTGTCTCCCAATGCCCGAGCTTCATGTCTTGCTTCGGGTGTTTGCTCCAAGTCACTTTCAATATCTCTGAGGGCATTTTGAATAGAGTTGTATCCATGCACAAGGGCTTCAGTAGCATCAGCTCTTGCTGACCAACGAGTGTCTGAAAGAGACTTCACAGTTAGTGCTCTTTTCTTTCCTTCCAAAGACTTCAATAGATTTGCCCATCAGCGTGTTGACGCAGAAAAAAACGTGTATAAGCTCTGTATAAAACCAAAATAACTAACAGCTTCCACACAGCAAGAGGCAGCAGCCTGTCCTGCAAGATTCAGTGAATGAGCAGCACAGGGAATAGAAACTGCTGCTTAGTTCTTATTTTTAAGTCTAGAGTATACCTGGAGAGAGTTTCGGGGGTCAACGCCCCCGCGGCCCGGTCTGTGACAAGGCCTCATGGTGGATCAAGGCCTGATCAACCAGAATGTTACTGTTGGCCGCACGCAACCCGACGTACGAACCACAGCCCAGTTGGTCAAGTACTGACTTTAGGTGCATGTCTAGTGCCTTCTTGAAGACAGCCAGGGGTCTATTGGAAATCCCATTTATGTATGCTGGGAGGCAGTTGAACAGTCTTGGGCCCATGACACTTATTGTGTTGTCTCTTATCATGCTAGTGGCACCCCTGCTTTTCATTGGAGGGATGTTGCATCGTCTGCCAAGTCTTTTGCTTTCATAGGTAGTGATTTTTGTGTGCAAGTTTGGTACTAATCCCTCTAGAATTTTCCACGTGTATATAATAATGTATCTTTCCCGCCTGCGTTCTAGGGAGTACAGGTTTAGGAACTTCAAGGGTTCCCAGTAACTGAGGTGTTTTATCACAGTTATGCGTGCCGTGAAGGTTCTCTGTACATTTTCTAGGTCAGCAATTTCACCTGACTTGAAAGGTGCAGTTAGTGTGCAGCAATATTCCAGCCTAGATAGAACAAGCGAAAAGAAGAGTGTCATCATTTGCTTGGCATCAAAGGTTTTGAAGGTTCTCATTATCCATCCTGTCATTTTTCTAGAAGATGCTTACCTGGAGTTTACCTGGAGAGAGTTCCAGGGGTCAACGCCCCTGCGGCCCGGTCTGTGACCAGGCCTCATGTTGGATCAGAGCCTGATCAACCAGGCTGTTACTGCTGGCCGCACGCAGTCCAACGTACGAACCACAGCCTGGCTGGTCAGGCACCGACTTTAGGTGCCTGTCCAGTGCCTGTTTGAAGGCAGCCAGGGGTCTATTGGTAATCCCCCTTATGTATGCTGGGAGGCAGTTGAACAGTCTTGGGCCCCTGACACTTATTGTGCTGTCTCTCACCGTGCTAGTGGCACCCCTGCTTTTCATTGGGGGGATGTTACATCGTCTGCCGAGTCTTTTGCTTTCGTAGGGAGTGACACTCGTGTGCAAGTTTGGTACTAATCCCTCTAGGATTTTCCAAGTGTATATAATAATGTATCTCTCCCGCCTGCGTTCCAGGGAGTACAGGTTTAGGAACTTCAAGCGTTCCCAGTAATTGAGGTGGTTTTTTGCAGTAATGCGTGCCTTAAAGGTTCTCTGTACATTTTCTAGGTCAGCAATTTCACCTGCCTTGAAAGGTGCAATTAGTATGCAGCAATATTCCAGCCTAGATAGAACAAGCGACCTGAAAAGTGTCAACATGGGCTTGACACCCCTGGTTTTAAAGGTTCTCATTATTCATCCTGTCATTTTTCTGGCAGATGCGATTGCTACAGTGTTATGGTCCTTGAAGGTGAGATCCTCTGTCATGATCCCTCCCAGGTCTTTGACATTATTTTTTCGTTTTATTGTGTGGTTGGAATTTGTTTTATACTCCGATGAGATTTTAATTTTCTCACGTTTTCCATATCGGAGTAATTGACATTTCTCATCATTGAACTTCATATTGTTTTCTGCAGCCCATTTAAAGATTTGGTTGATGTCTGCTTGGAGTCTTGCAGTGTCTACAATGGTGGACACTGTCATGCAGATTCGGGTGTCATCTGCAAAGGAAGACACGGCACTGTGGCTGATATCCCTGTCTATGTCCGATATAAGGATGAGGAACAGGATGGGAGCGAGTACTGTGCCTTGTGGAACAGAGCTTTTCACCGTAGCCGCCTCAGACTTTACTCTGTTGACTACTACTCTTTGTGTTCTACTTGTTTGGAAATTATAGATCCATCTACCAACCTTTCCTGTTATTCCTTTATCACGCATTTTGTGTGCTATCACACCATGGTCACACTTATCAAAGGCTTTTGCAAAGTCTGTGTATATAACATCTGCATTCTGTTTGTCCTCTAGAGCATCCAGGACCTTGTCGTAGTGGTCCAGTAGTTGAGACAGACAGGAGCGACCTGCTCTAAACCCATGCTGCTCTAGGTTGTGTAATTGATGGTTATCTAGATGAGTGGCGATCTTGCTTCTTAGAACCCTTTCAAAGATTTTTATGATATGGGACGTTAGCACTATTGGTCTGTAGTTCTTTGCCATTGCTTTACTGCCGCCTTTGTGGAGTGGGGCTATGTCTGTTGTTTTTAGTAACTGCGGGACGACCCCAGTGTCCATACTCCCTCTCCATGGGATGTTAAAAGCACGTGATAGGGGCTTCTTGCAGTTCTTGATGAACACTGAGTTCCATGAGTCGGGGCCTGGAGCGGAGTGCATGGGCATGTCATTTATCACCTTTTCAAAGTCATGTGGCGTCAGGGTAATGTCAGATAGGCTTGCGTCTACCACGTTCTGTGGCACTCTCATAAAAAATTCATTTAGGTCTTCAACTTTTAGTCTGGTTAGCGGCTCACTAAAAACTGAGTCATACTGGGACTTTAGTAACTCACTCATTTCCTTGCTGTCATCTGTGTAAGACCCATTTCGTTTTTGTAGGGGCCCAATACTGGATGTTGTTCTCGACTTTGATTTGGCGTAAGAAAAGAAATAATTTGGGTTTCTTTCAATTTCATTTATGGCTTTTAGTTCTTCCCGCGTTTCTTAATTCCTGTAAGATTCCTTTAGTTTTAACTCGATGTTTGCTATTTCTCTGACCAGTGCCTCCCTACGTATTTCAGATATATTGGCCTCTTGTAGCCGCTCTGTTATTCTTTGCCTTCTCCTGTATAGGGAGTGCCTCTCTCTTTCTAGTTTACATCTTCTCCTCCTTTTCCTTAAGGGAATTTGCCTTGAGCAAACCTCAAGTGCCACAGAGTTAATTTGTTCTAGACATAGGTTAGGATCCGTGATGCTTAGGCTATCTTCTCAGTTTATATCATTTAGGATTTGGTTTACTTGGTCCCACCTTATGTTTTTGTTATTGAAGTTGAAATTGGAGAAGGCTCCCTCGCGACTGATCACATTTCGTCGATCTGAGGCCCCCCTCATGCATGTCTGGACCTCTATTATGTTGTGATCTGAGTATATCGTTTTTGATATGATGACATTTCGTATCAGATCATCATTGTTAGTGAAGATGAGGTCAAGTGTATTCTCCAATCTTGTAGGCTCTATTATTTGCTGGTTTAAGGTGAATTTGGTGCAGAGATTTAAAAGCTCGTGTGTGTGCAAGTTTTCATCTGAGCTGCCTCCTGGTGTTATCTCTGCTACCACATTATTTGCAATATTCCTCCATTTTAGGTGTCTTAGGTTGAAGTCCCTCAGGAGCAAGATGTTGGGGGCAGGGGCTGGAAGGTTTTCCAGACATTGGTCAATTTTCAGAAGCTGTTCCTGGAATTGTTGGGACGTTGCATCCGGAGGCTTGTATACAACCACGATGACCAGGTTTTGATTCTCGATCTTTACTGCTAAAACTTCAACTACATCATTTGAGGCATTTAGTAGTTCTGAGCATATAAGTGACTCTGTGATATACAGGCCAACGCCTCCCTTTTGCCTGTTCACTCTGTCACATCTGTATAGGTTGTAGCCAGGGATCTATATTTCATTGTCCAAGTGACCCTTTATGTGGGACTCTGTGAAAGCCGCAAACATTGCATTTGACTCTGTAAGCAGTCCACGGATGTAAGGTATCTTGTTGTTTGTTGCTGGCTTTAGACCCTGAATATTTGCAAAAGATGAATGTCGTTGGATTGGTGGTATGGGGTGGGGGGTCTTTTTTTCCTGGCACTAATATCTGTTGTTCTGGAGTGGAGGCCATTGACTGTGGTTCCACTCCAGGAATGATTGCAGTTGGTGTACGATTTCTGTCATTTCCTGCCACCTTTTTTTCCTTCCTTGCGCTAAAAAACCTCTCTCTCTGAAGTGGCTTTGGCTACCCAGGTTTTCCTGGAGACCTGGAGAGAATTCCAAGGGTCCACGCCCCCGCGGCCCGGTCTGTGACCAGGCCTCATGTTGGACAAGAGCCTGATCAACTAGGCTGTTACTGCTGGCCGCACGCAGTCCAACGTACGAACCACAGCCTGGCTGGTCAGGTACCGACTTTAGGTGACTGTCCAGTGCCTGCTTGAAGACAGCCAGGGGTTTGTTGGTAATCCCCCTGATGTATGCTGGGAGTTAGTTGAACAATCTTGGGCCCCTGACACTTATTGTGTTGTCCCTCAACGTGCTAGTGGCACCCCTGCTCTTCATTGGGGGGATGTTACATCGCCTGCCGAGTCTTTTGCTTTCGTAGGGAGTGATTTTCGTGTGCAAGTTTGGTACTAATCCCTCGAGAATTTTCCATGTGTATATAATAATGTATCTCTCCCGCCTGCATTCTAGAGAGTACAGGTTTAGGAACTTCAAGCGTTCCCAGTAATTGAGGTGGTTTATCGCAGTTATGCGTGCCGTGAAGGTTCTCTGCACATTTTCAAGGTCAGCAGTTTCACCCGCCTTGAAAGGTGCAGTTAGTGTGCAGCAATATTCCAGCCTAGATAGAACAAGCGATCTGTAAAGTGTCAACATGGGCTTGGCATCCCTGGTTTTGAAGGTTCTCATTATCCATCCTGTCATTTTTCTAGCAGATGCAATTGTTACGGTGTTATAGTATTGATACAATATTATGGTCTTTGAAGGTGAGATCTTCTGACATGATCACCCCCAGGTCGTTTACATTAGTTTTTCGCTCTATTGTGTGGTTGAAATTTCTTTGACACTCCGATGTAGTTTTAATTTCCTCACGTTTTCCATATCGGAGTAATCAAAATTTCTCATTATTGAACTTTATATTGTTTTCTGCAGCCCATTTAAAGATTTGGTTGATGTCTGCTTGGAGTCTTGCAGTGTCTTCAGTGGTGGACACTGTCATGCAGATTCGGGTGTCATCTGTAAAGGAAGACACGGCACTGTGGCTTATATCAATGTATATGTCCGATATGAGGATGAGGAACAAGATGGGAGCGAGTACTGTGCCTTGTGGAACAGAGCTTTTCACCGTAGCCACCTCAGACTTTACTCTGGTGACTACTACTCTTTGTGTTCTACTTGTTTGGAAATTATAGATCCATCTACCAACTTTTCCTGTTATTCCTTTATCACGCATTTTGTGTGCTCTTACACCATGGTCACACTTGTCAAAGGCTTTTGCAAAGTCTGTGTATATAACATCTGCATTCTGTTTGTCTTCTAGAGAATTCAGGACCTTGTCGTAGTGGTCCAGTAGTTGGGACAGACAGGAGCGACCTGCTCTAAACCCATGCTGCCCTGGGTTGTGTAATTGATGGGTATCTAGATGAGTGGCGATCTTGCTTCTTAGAACCCTTTCAAAGATTTTTATGATATGGGACATTAGCACTATTGATCTGTAGTTGTTTGCTATTGCTTTACTGCCGCCTTTGTTGAGTGGGGCTATATCAGTTGTTTTTTAGTAACTGAGGGACGACCCCAGTGTCCATGCTCCCTCTCCATAGGATGTTAAAAGCACGTGATAGGGGCTTCTTGCAGTTCTTGATGAACACTGAGTTCCATGAGTCTGGGCCTGGCGCAGAGTGCATGGGCATGTCATTTATCGCCTTTTCGAAGTCATTTGGCATCAGGATAATATCAGATAGGTTTGTGTCTAAAAAATTCATTTAGGTCGTCGACTCTCAGTCTAGTTAACTGCTCGCTAAAAACCGAGTCATACTGGGACTTTAGTAACTCACTCATTTCCTTGTTGTCATCTGTGTAGAACCCATCCCGTTTAAGTAGGGGCCCAATACTGGATGTTGTTCTCGACTTTGATTTGGCATAAGAAAAGAAATACTTTGGGTTTCTTTCTATTTCATTTATGGCATTTAGTTCTTCCCACGTTTCTTGACTCCTGTAAGATTCCTTTAGCTTTAGTTCGATGTTTGCTATTTCTGACCAGTGTCTCCCTACGTATTGCAGATATATTGGCCTCTTTTTACCTCTCTGTTAATTTTTGCCTGCGCCTGTATAAGGAGCGCCTTTCTCTTCTAATTTACATCTTCTCCTCCTGGGATTTTGCTGGCGAGATTTGATCTTATGGTTGAGAAAAAGTCATTTATCTTATTAACTGTATCTATAGGCTTTAGTTGAGCTTCATTCGACTTAGTTAAGACAATATCCCTAGTTTTTTCAGGCTGTGGGTGCCTAGAATCTGAGAGAGTGTCTTCCATGTCTTTTTTATATCTCCTCTTGTTTCGGTGAATCTATTGGAGTAGTACAATTGCTTAGCCTTTCTTATTTGGTTGGTGAGAACTGATGCATATTGTTTAATATTAACTTTGTTTATTAAGTCCTGTCTATATTGCTTTTCATATTGATGTTTCTTATCACTGGATCTTAGTAAGCTGTTGGTTAGCCATGGGCAACCTAACCGTTTATTTGTAATCTGTTTCATTTTTATGGGACAATGTTATGTAGTCTAAGTAGTTTGTTAAGAAGTATATCTATCCAATCATCGATACCATTAGCCTCGGAGAATTCTGTAGGCCAGTCAATTGTACCTAGCTCTGTTGTGAAGTTACTTATTGAAGACTCATCATAGAGTCTAAAAGAGACCTTGTTTTATTCCAGTGGTTGTTTACTAATGTTTGTTAAGTGGAAGGTGGGATAATGGTCAGTAGTACTGTCTGTAATTATCCCTGATTTAAGGGGGGCTAGTATATTAGTCCATGTATGGTCAATTATGGTTGCACTTGTCTCAGTCAGCCTGGTTGGTTTTGTTATAGTTGGTATAAGTAGTGTGCTGTTCATATTGTTGATGAAGTCATTTACTGGCTGGTCATCTGGTTGGCCAAGGTTAATGTTGAAGTCTCCGGCTAAGAGAAGGTGGTGCTTGTTCATTTGGTTGTTATTGATTTGTGTCTTCAGTTTATCACTAAAATTTGGGATGTTTGTATGAGGCATTCGATAAATAGCACCGATTGTTATAGGAGTCTTAAGTTTTTTTACAGTAAAATTTGCAAAATTATATTCACCATATTCATCATTATAGCAGGTGGTGTTATAACATGATAGTTCATTAGAGTAATAGATGGCAATACCACCCCAACTTGGTACTGTCTACAGTTGTGGATTGCTGTGTATCCTGGTAATGAGTATATATCAATTGAGTCCTGTTTAAGCCAGATTTCAGTGAGAATAATACAGGAGAAGGTTGTCTTTAGGGACTGAAGGAGTGCCAGGAGGTCATCATACATAATGTTTACTTAGGGACCTAATATTGTAATTGAGAACTGTAATATTTCTGGCATTACTTAGGACAGTGCTGGCTTGTGATGCTGTGTAATAGAGGCAGTTACTTTCCATTAAATTTTGATTGGGAGTTAGATTATATAGATGCAGATGCAATTGATACAATGTTATGGTCTTTGAAGGTGATCTCTGACATGATCACTCCCAGGTATTTTACATTAGTTTTTCACTCTATTGTGTGGTTGGAATTTGTTTTATACTCCGATGTCGTTTTAATTTCCTCACGTTTTCCATATCGGAGTAATTGAAATTTCTCATCATTAAACTTCATATTGTTTTCTGCGACCCATTTAAAGATTTGGTTGATGTCTGCTTGGAGTCTTGTGGTTTCTTCAATGGAGGACACTGTCATGCAAATTCGGGTGTCATCTGCAAAGGAAGACACGGCGCTGTGGCTTATATCCCTGTCTATGTCAGATATGACATAGTTCTGAATACTGCTCACAAGGTCATTGTTAAAGGTCTGAACAGAGGAACACTCATAGGAATTATACCAGTATGTCACATGTGCGACAAAGTCAACATGCTGATCAGGGGAACATTAAAAGAAAAATTTAAAACGTTTCCGTTTGAATATCCCACCAGGAAGGATAGTATTACCAATATCTAGAGAGGTTAGCCTTGGGAATATACTGTTCTCATTTCAGTTTTTGAAGGAAAGTTTTTCAAATTCCTGCAGATTTCGAGCAACATTTTCGCTGTGATACGGGTAGTAGGGTTCAATACGGCAGATACAGGTAGTAGGGTTCAATACGGCAGCGTCTCTGGTGGTCCTCAATACCTGGAGTCTACCTGGAGAGAATTCCAGGGGTCAACGCCCCCGCGGCCCGGTCTGTGACCAGGCCTCCTGTTGGACCAGAGCCTGATCAACCAGGCTGTTACTGCTGGCCGCACGCAGTCCAACGTACGAACCACAGCCTGGCTGGTTCGATTACAATGTTTGGTTTACATATTATAAACCAATACTTACAAAGATTACAATATGTGGTTTACATATTGAGACAATAATTACAAAGATGGCTACTAGCATGCCTAGCATGCCTGGGCATGCTAGGCATTTCAGGCAGACTAATAATAGGTCTTAATCTGTATTACAAATTACAAATGATTAATTAGATTTACAATAGTGAGGTAGTTCAGAACATTTAGATTATGACAATTTATAAAATTATTAATGAGAATGGCTACATCTTGGCATGTTACATAGTTTATATTAAAGATCCTATATTGGACTAGTTTGAGATTTATTAGGCAATAGCTATATTCGGGATATTCTATAGCTATATAGCTATATTCTACAACAAACACAAACACAAAGTAGCAATTTCAGGAACTCCTGCGCCAGGCTTCGTCGAGTGTGGACGTCTTGCTCTCACTTAAGTATCATTGATAAATTTCCACCGTTCTCTCTGGGAAACTTGTCCTCATCTATTTTGCCTGCACTATTTTGGGCACTTTACAGGAGGGGCACCTGGTCATCGGTTTACTTTTAACCATGTGAAAACTTTTTGAGTCGCTCAAGTTCCACAGGGTAAGTGAGCCATAAGGAGCCTTAAACATACCACGGATCGGTCCTCAGAGTTCATGAACCCACACACCCAACCAAACAAACACACTCACAGTTGGCGAAGGTAGTAAGATAGTACATATTAATTGATAGATTTATTCTCCTAGGAAGGTCTAGGTGAGTTTGTACAGTTAGTAACTAATATTAGGATTATTGAGGCAACTTTAGATATTAATAATGAGCTCTAGCATCCTAACATAGGTAGTTTTAAGGCCTGAATAGGAACATTAGATTATGTCAGCTAACGAAGTGGCGCCCCATACTTGACCTAGGCGTTAGATGCTAGGTCATTCTTCTCAGACCAGACTTCAACCAGTGAACAAGTGCTGCGACCAGGCAGCATTCCCCACGTGACTCCCAACATCTGTCCTGGGACCCGGAGGAGACATCCGAAGTACTGTGGATATCTTTCTCCATCCAGACCCATTACAGTAAGACTAGACTTTCTTTCTCTCAGTATCTGGCCAGTTTTCTGTGGGAACGTTAGTGAGTTTATCGTGGGTCTGAAGTAGACGGACGCTAATATATTGGTATGTACCAGCATCATCTCTTAAGTTTAAGTCTGGGAAACTAGTGTCCCTTACTGCTTAGATATTGCTTAGGATAACCCCTTTGAGTTTGGAATTTCTGAGTTTAGGGCAAGACACTAATACCACTTGAATTCTTGTAGATTAAGGGTCCTTCCCTGCACTTGGTGTTTGGAGGGGTTATAGCTGGGAGTTTGGAAGACTACCTGGGGTCTACCTGGAGAGAATTGCAGGGGGCAACGCCCCCACGGCCCGGTCTGTGACCAGGCCCTCCTGTTGGACCCGGGCCTGATCAACCAGGCTGTTACTGCTGGCTGCACCAGTCCAACGCAGAACCACAGCCCGGCTGATCAGGTACCGACTTGAGGTGACTATCCAGTGCCTGCTTGAAGCAGGGAGGGGTTTGTTGATAATCCCCCGATGTATGCTGGGAGGCAGTTGCAATCTTGGGCCCCTGACACTTATTGTGTTGTCCCTCAACGTGCTAGTGGCACCCCCTGCCCTTCATTGGGGGATGTTACATCGCCTGCCGAGTCTTTTTGCTTTGAGGAGTGATTTTTGTGTGCAAGTTTGGTACTAAGCCCTGAGAATTTTCCATGTGTATATAATAATGTATCTCTCCCGCCTGCGTTCTAGAAGTACAGGTTTAGGAACTTCAAGCGTTCCCGTAGTTGAGGTGGTTTATCACACTTATGCGTGGGTGAAGGTTCTCTGCACATTTTCAAAGGGCAGAATTTCACCCACCTTGAAAGGTGCAGTTAGTGTGCAGCAATATTCCAGCCTAGATAGAACAAGCGATCTGTAAAGTGTCAACATGGGCTTGGCATTCCTGGTTTGAAGGTTCTCATTATCCATCCTGTCATTTTTGAGCAGATGCAATTGCTACTTTGTTATGGTCCTTGAAGGTGAGATCCTCTTACATGATCACTCCCAGGTCTTTGACATTAGTTTTTGCTCTACTGT
>WNWK01043120.1:2500-15655 GCA_009830355.1 Cherax destructor
AAACCTCCTTTACCCTTTCCCTCCAACCTTTTCTAGGACGACCCCTACCCCGCCTTCCTTCCCCTACAGATTTATACGCTCTCAAGTCATTCTACTTTGATCCATTCTCTCTAAATGACCAAACCACCTCAACAACCCCTCTTCAGCCCTCTGACAAATACTTTTAGTAACTCCACACCTTCTCCTAATTTCCACATTCCGAATTTTCTGCATAATATTTACACCACACATTGCCCTTATACAGGACATCTCCACTGCCTCCAGCCTCCTCCTCCCTGCAGCATTTGCAACCCATGCTTCACACCCATATAAGAGTGTTGGTACCACTATACTTTCGTACATTCCTTCTTTGCCTCCATGGATAACGTTTTTGTCTCCACAGATACCTCAATGCACCACTCACCTTTTTCCTTCATCAATTCTATGGTTAACCTCATCCTTCATAAACCCATCCGCTGACACATCAACTCCCAAATATCTGAAAACATTTACTTCTTCCATAATCCCTCTCTCCAATGTGATATCCAATTTTTCTTTATTTAAATTGTTTGATACCCTCATCACCTTACTCTTATCTATGTTCACTTTTAACTTTCTACCTTTACACACTCTCCCAAACTCGTCCACTAACCTTTGCAACTTTTCTTTAGAATCTCCCATAAGCATAGTATCATCAGCAAAAGTAACTGTGTCAACTCCCATTTTGCATTTAATTCTCCATAATTTAATCCCACCCTCTCCCCAACACCCTAGCATTTACTTCTTTTACAACCCCATCTATAAATATATTAAACAACCATGGTGACATTACACATCCCTGTCTAAGACCTACTTTTACTGGGAAGTAATCTCCCTCTCTCCTACACACCCTAACCTGAGCCTCACTATCCTCATAAAACTCTTTACAGCCTTCAGTAACTTACTACCTATTCCATACACTTGCAACATTTGCCACATTGCTCCCCTATCCACTCTATCATATGCCTTTTCTAAATCCATAAATGCAATAAAAACTTCTCTACCTTTATCTAAATACTGTTCACATATATGCTTCACTATAAACACTTGATCTACACATCCCTACCCACTCTAAATCCTCCTTGCTCATCTGCAATCCTACTCTCTGTCTTACCTCTAATTCTTTCAATAATAACCCTGCCATACACTTTACCTGGTATACTCAGTAAACTTATTCCCTATAATTTTTACACACTCTTTTATCCCCTTTCCCTTTATATAAAGGAACTATACATGCTCTCTGCCAATCCCTAGGTACCTTCCCTCTTTCATACATTTATTAAACAAAAATACCAACCACTCCAGCACTATATCTCCCCTGCTTTTAACATTTCTGTCATAATTCCGTCAATTCCAGCTGCTTTACCCTTTCATTCTACGTAATGCCTCACGCACCTCCCCACACTCACATCCTGCTCTTCTTCACTCCTAAATGATGTTGTACCTCCTGGCCAGTACATGAAATTACCGCCTCCTTTTTCATCGACATTTAAAAGTTCCTCAAAATATTCCCGCCATCTACCCAATACCTCCAGCTCCCCATCTACTAACTCCCCTACTCTGTTTTTAACTGACAAATCCATTCGTTCTTTAGGCTTTCTTACCTTGTTTATCTCACTCCAAAATTTTTTCTTGTTTTCAGCAAAATTTCTTGACAGAGCCTCTCCCATTCTTTCATCCGCTCTTCTTTTGCACTCTCTCACCACTCTCTTCACCTTTCTTTTACTCTCCATATACTCTGCTCTTCTATTAACACTTCTGTTTTGTAAAAACCTCTCATAAGCTACCTTTTTCTCTTTTATCACACCCTTTACTTCTTCATTCCACCACTCACTCCTCTTTCCTCCTGCACCCACCCTCCTATAGCCACAAACTTCTGCCCCACATTCTAATACTGCATTTTTAAAACTATCCCAACTCTCTTCAACCCCCCCACTACTCCTACTTGCACTAGCCCACCTTTCTGCCAATAGTTGCTTATATCTCACCCTAACTTCCTTCTCCCTTAGTTTATACACTTTTACCTCTCTCTTACTTGCTGTTGCCATTTTCTTTTTGTCCCATCTACCTTTTACTCTAACTGTAGCTACAACCAAATAATGATCTGATATATCTGTTGCCCCTCTATAAACATGTACATCCTGAAGCCTACTCATCAACCTTTTATCCACCAATACATAATCCAACAAACTACTTTCCTTACGTGCTATATCATACCTTGTATATTAATTTATCCTCTTTTTCATAAAATATGTATTACTTATTACCAAACCTCTTTCTACACATAACTCAATTAATGGTTCCCCATTTACATTTACCCCTGGCACCCCAAATTTACCTACTATATATATATATATATATATATATATATATATATATATATATATATATATATATTATATATATATACAGTGGTACCTCGAGTTACGATATTTTTTCGTTCGAGAATGCTGTTCAAGTGCCATTACCAAACGAATTTATCCCCATAAGGAATAATGTAAAATAGACTAGTCCTTTTACACCCCCAAAAATATACCTACAAAAGCATTTAAAAAAATAAACTTACATAAAAGGGCGATTTGGGGGACCATTGTAACTCGAGGTACCACTGTATGTAAGTGTATTTTCGTAAGTATATATATACAGTGGACCCTCGGTTTTCGTTCACCTCCAAACTCAAACAATTATGTACTAAGTGTATTTTCGTAAGTGCTTTTGTAAATGTATTTTTGGGGGTCTGAAATTACTAATCTAATTTACATTTGTCCTTATGGAAACAAATTTGTTCAGTAACAGCACTCAAACCAATCTTTAAATGGGCTGCAGAAAACAATATGAAGTTCAATGATGAGAAATTTCAATTACTCAGATACGGAAAACGTGAGGAAATTAAAATCTCATCGGAGTACAAAACTAATTCCAACCACACAATAGAGCGAAAAACTAATGTCAAAGATCTGGGAGTGATCATGTCAGAGGATATCACCTTCAAGGACCATAACACCGTAGCAATCGCATCTGCTAGAAAAATGACAGGATGGATAATGAGAACCTTCAAAACCAGGGATGCAAAGCCCATGTTGACACTTTACAAATCGCTTGTTCTATCTAGGCTGGAATATTGCTGCACACTAACTGCACCTTTCAAGGCAGGTGAAATTGCTGACCTTGAAAATGTGCAGAGAACCTTCACGGCACGCATAACTGCGATAAACCACCTCAATTACTGGGTACGCTTGAAGTTTCTAAACCTGTACTCCCTAGAACGCAGGCGGGAGAGATACATTGTTATATACACATGGAAAATTCTTGAGGGATTAGTACCAAACTTACACACGAAAATCACTCCCTACGAAAGCAAAAGACTCGGCAGGCGATGTAACATCCCCCCAATGAAAAGCAGGGGTGCCACTAGCACGTTGAGGGACAACACAATAAGTGTCAGGGGCCCAAGATTGTTCAACTGCCTCCCAGCATATATAAGGGGGATTACCAACAAACCCCTGGCTGTCTTCAAGCAGGCACTGGACAGGCACCTAAAGTCGGTACCTGACCAGCCAGGCTGTGGTTCGTACGTTGGACTGCGTGCGGCCAGCAGTAACAGCCTGGTTGATCAGGCTCTGGTCCAACATGAGGCCTGGTCACAGACCGGGCCGCAGGGGCGTTGACCCCTGGAATTCTCTCCAGGTAAACTCCAGGTAAACAGCATTCTGGAAAGAATTTTCAATGAAAACCGATGGTCCACTGTATATATATACAGTGGACCCCCGGTTTTCGTGATTTTTTCGTTACAGAATGCTGTTCAAGTGCCATTACCAAACGAATTTATTCCCATAAGGAATAATGTAAATTAGACTAGTCCTTTTAGACCCCAAAAATACACTTACAAAAGCACTTACAAAAATAAACTTACATATTATCAAAGATACGCTATTATGTGCCTCAAACAGCTCTCCTTGCACTATATCATTCACTTATCTACCCTTATCTCACCTATGGAATCTGTGCATGGGGATCAACAACATTAAATCACCTCAGACCACTCATAACCCAGCAAAAGGCTGCAGTCAGAATGATAACAAATTCCCACTCTAGACAGCATACTCCACCAATATTCAAAAGCCTAAGACTACTCACCATAAAGAACATTCACACTTATTCTTGTGCCTACTACATACATAAAACTCTACACTTTAATATAAACCCTCCGCTCAAAATTCTCCTCACCAACTTTTACCCTTTACCAGGCCACGCATCAAATTTGAGACACTGCAACATTTGCAACCTATATTCTGATAATATAAGCAATTCTAAGACATATTTATTTTTGTTCATTTGTCAAGTTTATTTATTTTAGGCGACCACAACACAAGACACAGATCACTTTTTGATATACCCCGAGTCCATATCAAGCTATGTAAAAATTCTTTGCACATAAAGGGCCCCAGAATCTGGAATTCATTACCAGTAAATACTAAGATAACCTTGTCTGAAAATCAATTTAAGACTTCTCAAAAACCACCTACTCACCCTAAACTAAATACTCATACTGTAAACTACTTTCAAAAATGCTCAATATTATTTTCCTATAAGATAATTTCAATTTTTACTAATATGTTACTATTATGTAACCCCCTACTCACCCTAAACTAAATACTCATATTATAAATTACTTTCAAAAATGCTCAATGTTATTTTCCTTAAGATAATCTCAATTTTATATTACCATCCTCCTAAATACTTGTTACAATGTAATATCATCATATTGTAATTTTAACAGTGTAATATCATTATATTGTAATTTGAAATTATGTAAATATATAACCAGAAAAATCTCAATCAATTTCTCTAATATTATGTACATAGTCTATAAGTCATTAGATTAAGCTGCCCCTAATGCCATGGCATGTCAGTGGCTCTCCTTGCACTTCAGTTTATGGTTGTAACTACAAATATCTATGTAAAATTGCAATGAAATAAAACTTACTTTACTTTACTTCACTATAAAAGGGCGAGTTTGGAGCATCACGAACACCGGGGGTCCACTGTATACACACACAGTGGACCCTCGGTTTTCGTTGAAAATTCTTTCCAAAATTCTGTTTGAGTGCCGTTACCGAATGAATTTGTTTCCATAAGGACAAATGTAAATTAGATTAGTCATTTTAGACCTCCAAAAATACACTTACAAAAGCACTTACAAAAATACACTTACATAATTGTTCAAGTTTGGAGCAGTACGTAATCCGGGGGTCCACTGTATATATACAGTGGTACCTCGAGTTACGAGCTTAATTCGTTTCAGAAGGCTGTTTGAGTGCCGATACTGAACGAATTTGTTCCCATAAGGAATAATGTAAATTAGATTAATCCTTTTCAGACCCCCAAAAATACACTTACAAAAGCACTTACAGAAATACACTTACATAATTGTTCGAGTTGGGAGCTGCTCATATGTCGAGGTACCACTGTATATACAGTGGACCCCCGCCTAACGAGCACCCTGGAAATCGTACAATTGTGTAAGTATAATATTGTAAGTGCTTGTGGAAGTGTATTTTTGGGGGTCTGAAATAGACTAACCTACATGACATTATTTCTTAAGGAAGTAAATTCGTTCAGTAATGGCACTTGAGCAGGCTTCTGGAATGAATTTTGCTCGTTAGGCGGGGGTCCACTGTATATACATGTATATATTTTTTTAACACGTCGGCCATCTCCCACATACATACATACATTCTCACACTGAAATAATACTCAGAGGATTGCTACTAAATTTTTTTATATAATGTGTCCTCCGTATATTATGATAAATAAGAGAGACATCCCCTACAGGTGAGACGGAGCACTAGTCACCAGAAGAAAGGAAGCAGTGGCGGGAAGATTAATACAACTGCACGCAAGAAATATTATTGTCCTGAGTGTGCCTATAACACTACTCAGCCTTCTTTACTGATCAGACATATGATCACTCATTAAGGAGAGATGATGTTTTCCTGTACACAGTGCTCATATCATTGTACTAATGCAAGAGATCTAAAACTACACCATCGAATACATTGTACTTAAACCACATTGTTGCCCACACTGCAAGTGCAAATCAGCAAATAATACATTCAAATTCAGTTTTGTTCTTACACTGGGAAGAAGACATTTTTATATTCAAATTGACCATTTAAAACAGCTATTATTCGTTATAAATTTAATTTTCTGTGTATGTTAGTAACTACGATATATTCCCCTTCCTTATGATACTATAGTTTATCATTAGCTCTTTAACCTCTTCAAGGGGGTCTCCTTGGCTCAGTGAAGAGGTTCTTGGTCAGAGGAATTAGACCTTTTGGTCTCCATCCTCAGACTGAACCTAATTATACCCCTTCCCTGTCCCATCCTCCCCATCCCCCCTTCCCTATCCCATCTTCCCCATCCCCCTTTCCCTTTTCTCCTCCCCTCTCCTATCCCCTTCCTGTTTTCAGCCTTTGGGATTCTACCCACAGGCATTCTAATTCCTAGGTAGGGGAAAGGGTACTGTGGTCCATCCCATTCCGTTGAGGTTCTTGGCGGTGGTGTAGTTTGCCATAGAATCTGGATCACCTGGGGATGTCCCGATCCCTCTCTGGTCTCCTGGGGAGTAGCTTTGTGTGTCTTTCGGGCGACGGGTGTATCTCTGGAGGCCGCCTTTCGGATTCCAGGGGGTGGTGGCCGAAGGAGGTATGCTTTGTGGTGGGTGTCCAGTCACCCTCTCTTTTGTCCTTGGTAGATGTGAAGTTGCTATCCCGGATTGCTGGTTTACTGGCATGAAGGGTAGGGTATGGCACGGGTTCCATGCCACGTCTGCACTACATGTGGTGCTGGGGTCCTCTTGGGTGCGGAGGGGGATTTACAGTCCTTTCATTACTCCTAGGAGCTATCCCTCCACCTTCCCCCCTTTTATTTTATTCTTTTTTTATCTTTTTCCTTTTTTTTTCTAAATACAAAGAGAAAGAATTGACATAACCATGGAGTTTCCAATCCATGAATCTGCTCTGCCCCTTCTTGATACTTCACCCGATTCTGACCATACCTCGTTATTTGACCACTCTTCAGACATTTCTAATGCCTCTGTACCTCCTGCTGGTGCCGTTTTGTCACCCGCTCTAGGTAATGAAGTTCCGCCTGACTCCTTTGATACATCCGACCTCCGCTCTTCTTTGACCATGCTTCTGGCTTCTCCCCTCTACGGTGCAACGATTTTCGGATTGCCCACCCGTCCCACATCGGTCCTCCTCTGGTGCCACACCTAAACGACCAAGACCATTAACTGATAATGCTACTTCACTTAATTCTCACTCTGCCCAAAAAAGACCGGCACGACACTCACTACCTTTACACACTATGTTATCAAATAGTATGCAGTGGACTAAGTTTTTTACTCTACAACCGACTTCTAACTATCTTTCCGATCATAGTATCAGCAAGACGCTCCTCGACCATGTTGGTCGAGATATGTTCTTTCATGCTCTCAAGAGTGGTGCACGCATCATCACAGTACAGAATGCTAGCCAACCTCGCGATCTCTCTCTCCTTACAACCATAGATGCTATTCCTGTAACGATTGTAAAACATCATTCTTGTAGTGGTACTGTCATTCTCCCTCATACCATTATCCAACGTTGACACTTATGTCATCCCTGCCCGCAGGCAGAGACGCTACCCCTGCAATGTAGCTTGTTTAACTTTTGACTGCCGTGAGCTTCCGTCCTCGGTTTATATCGCGGGACACCATTTACAAGTTCGAAAGATGATCCCTACACCACAATAGTGTAGAAATTGCTGGCGTTTTGGGCATCCAGCGAAATATTGCAGGTCAGTGACTGAATGCCCAGTCTGTGGTGCCAATGACCATACCAATACTTCTTTTGTTATCTACCTACCTCTTGCCTTAATTGTAATGAAGCTCACCCCATCTTATTCTCGTTGTTGCCAAGTTTACTTAAATGAGCAGGAAATTCGTTGTCTCAAAGAGTCAGAAGGCTTTCCTTATGCCATGACAGTCTCTCATCTACGCCTCTAGGGGAGACTTCCCCGTATTTCGTATTCTTGATTTACTCACTAGCCCCAACCTCTGGGGTCCCAACTTCTGCAGACTTCTCTGTGGTCACTCCTTCCACAATCAACCTTGTCTCTAATTCTTTTGCAGTCTAGGCCTCCAAGGATTCTACCTCATCACCTCCAGTTCTCACCTCTTCATCTTCTTGCTCACAAGTTTCTATGTCTACAAGACCTCGCACAACAACTACCCATCGCCCCTCTACTTCTCCAAAGTACAAAAAATCCCCATTGTTGAAATCGCCTTTAACCTCTTCTTCCCTTATTTTACCTGGATATTTATCCTTTCCAGTCTCTATACCTGGTTCTTTACCTCTTTTCCTAGCTCTGTTACGAGTGTGGAGGTTCATCCTCCTCCTCGTGCAGTACTTTCCTCTCCTGTCCCCTCCCAGGTTTCTTCCTCTTCTGTCCTCTCCCAGGTTGCTTCCTCTCTTGTCCCCTCTCAAGCTTCTTCTCTAGTTCCCTCTAACCTTTCATCCCCTCCCCCTACTTTGGTAAATTCCGTCATCGCCCCGATCTTTACTCACCTTCATCTTGTCTCCAATATCATCCCACATACAACGTCCTTGTCCTCTGAAATGCTTGAAGCTATTTCCGAATATATTGAGGAGACTAAACCATTAATGGACACCGATCCACCTCCTGTCACCCCTCTTCATTCTTCTCCATCTGCACAACTCCTTTCTTCGCAGCATTCCAACCCTTTTCTGCTTGTCCATTTTCCGCTGCCTCCACATGTAGACTTTTCTAACCCGTCTAGTCCATAGATACCTCTACCTTCAGATTTCTTGTATCCTTCTCTTCGCAAATCATGGCTTATTTACAGTGGAATATCCAAGGCCTCAGAGGTAACTGGGGTGAGCTTCAGGTGTTGCTCTCCCAGTTTTCCCCCTGTTTGTGTTTGTTTACAATATCCCAAATTATGCTCCTTTGTTATCCATCCCATCTCAGGCTATGTTTTATTATATTCATCAGATCCTTTTCCCGATGGAACCTTTGTTCATACTTCGGTGCATTACACTGCAGCACGCATCTACTTGAATAAGTGGTAAACAATCTGTTCTTTATATCTCTCTCCTTCTCGGGCATTATCTATCCCAGATGTTGCATTTCTGGTTTCTTCCTTACTGCCACCCCTTCTGTTACTCGGCAATTTTAATGCTCACCATTTCCTCTAGGGAGGGTCTCACTGTGACTCTCGCAGCATTCAGTTAGAGGCTTTTCTCACTTCTCTCTCACTTCATGTGTTAAATACGGTTACTCCCCCCCACTTTCCCCCTAGTACTCACTTGCTCTTGCATCAATCTCTTGGTTTACTCTTTATCAACTGCACAAGACTTTACCTGGTCTGTCCTTCCAGACTTACATGACAGAGATCATTTTCCCATCCTCCTTATTTCTCATTCATATTCACCACCTCCTCGCAGCCCATGCTGCGAGGAGGTGAATTGGGACCTTTACTCGCATCAAACTGCTTTTCGTGAGGATCCTTCTTCGTCCTCCATTGATGAGCTGTTACTCTTTTTCTCGATCTCAGTTTTAACCGCAGCTTCACATTCTATACCCCACACCTCAGGCAGGCATTCTCAGAACTGCATGCCTTGGTGGTCTTCTGCTTGTGCTTGTGTAATATTTTTGAAGCTTGCTGCGTGGAGCAGATATCAGTACAGTAGAACCACAGAGCACCTCCTTGATTTTAAGCAGACTAGAGCAGTTGTCTGTCATGTTATCCGTGAAGCTAAACGCACTTGCTGGCAGAATTGTTTCTACCGTCACTTCAGCTTCCTCTATGAGTGCAGTCTGGAAAAAAGTACAGAAACACCAGGTTCCCGTTCTTTTCGTTGCCGGTGTCGCTATAACAAACCCTCTTGACGTTGCCACTGAAATTGGTACTCACCTTGTCCGTATCTCTCAGGGGCTCCATCTATGCCCCTCGTTTCTTTCCTCAAAGTCTGCCAGAAAGTTTGAGCCCTTAGACTTTTCCTCTAGTAGGGAAGAGTCTTATAATGTGCCTTTTTCGCTTCTTGAATTGGAGTCAACACTCTCCGCTTGCCAATTGTCGGCAGCTGGGCATGATGGCATTCATATTCGTATGCTCCAGCATTTACATCAGTCAGCCCTTGCTGTCCTCTTATGCCTATTTAATTTTATTTGGTCACAAGGAGTTCTTCCCAAGCTGTGGAATTCTGCCACTGTTCTCCCTTTCTGTAAACCAGGTACAGTGGACCCTCGCTATTCGAATTTAATCCGTTCCAGGAGCTTGTTCTTAACGTGAAATGTTCGAAAGGCGATTTAATTTTTCCCATAAGAAATAATGGAAATACAATTAATCCGTTCCAGAAACCCAAAAATATTAAAAAATAATATATTTTAATAAAATTAAGCTTCTACATAGACAAAAACATTAAATACTACAGTGCTGTACTACTAAAAGTATTAGTAAATAAATGCAAGTCTTTTTACTTACCATTATTGAAGATTGTTGATGGCATATGGAAGAGAGGGAGGAGGAGTGAGGGAGGGAGGGGTTAGTGTTTGGAAGGGGAATCCCCCTCCAGAAGGACTTCAGGTATCAAAGCCCTATCTGGGGTTACTTCTTTTCTTTGTCTTTTAATCCCACTAGGACCAGCTTGGGAGTCACTGGACACTTTAACAAAATAACTGTCCACAGTCCTCTGTTTCTGGCGCCTTTTCAACATGTTCCTGAAGGACATTGTTTGGTCACTGAACATGCTGCTGTTATGGCTTGTTTGAGCTTCTTCAGGGTGGTATTTTTCAACAAAAGTTTGCAATCTATTCCACATTGTACACATCTCTTTAATCTCTGAAGAAGGCACCATCTTCAGCCCCTCTTCCTCCTCCTCCTCCCGTGAATCAATAGCCTCAAATTTGGTCTGATGCTCTTCCATTTCCAGCTGTTGCAGCTCTTGAGTTGTTAGCTCTACCCTGTGGCCCTGCACTAACTCTTCCACATCCTCGCAACTCACCTCCAACCCCAGGGACTTGTCCAATTCCACAATAGAGTCCACAACAGGCAAAGGGTCGGCAGGGTCAGGGTCAGCCTCAAACCCTTCAAAATCCCTCTGTTGGACACAACCTGGCCACAATGGTCTCCAAGCAGAGTTCAAAGTCCTTGAAGTCACTCCCTCCCAAGCCTTTCCTATAAGGCCTATGCAGCTGTAGATATTGAAGTGATTCTTCCAGAACTCTCTAAGGGTCAATTCACTGTCTGAGGTCATTTCAAAGCACTTTTCAAACACTGCTTTTGTGTAGAGTTTTTTGAAGTTACAGATGACCTGCTGGTCCATGGGCTGGAGGAGAGGAGTGGTGTTAGGAGGAAAGAACTTACGTTTTATAAATTTGAAGTCTTCACACAGTAGGTCTTCCATGTTTTGAGGATGTGAAGGAGCATTGTCCAACAACAGGAGGCACTTTTTGTCCAAACCCTTTTCCTGTAGGTATTTTCTCACACTGGGGCCAAACACTTCATGGATCCAGTCACTGAAAAGGTACTTTGTGACCCATGCATTCTGACTAGCTCTCCACAAGACACACAATCTACTTTTGACGACATTGTGTCTCTTGAACACTCTGGGATTTTCTGAGTGATACACTAGTAAAGGCTTCAATTTAAAATCCCCACTAGCATTACTACACATCATGAGAGTTAGCCTGTCTTTCATAGGCTTGTGTCCTGGCAGTGCCTTTTCTTCCTTAGTAATGTAGGTCCTGTTGGGCATTTTCTTCCAAAACAGGCCTGTTTCGTCACAATTGAACACTTGTTCAGATTTCAATTTTTCAGTCTTTATGTAGTCCTGAAACTCGTTTATGAATTTTTCAGCTGCATGTTTGTCTGAACTGGCAGCCTCACCATGCCTTACCACATTATGTATGCCACTACGATTTTTAAATCTCTCAAACCAGCCTTTGCTGGCTTTAAATTCACTACCATTACAATCAGCACTGGTTGCAGGCATTTTCTTTACAAGATTGGCATGCAAGTTCCTTGCCTTTTCACAAATAATTGACTCCGACACACTATCACCCGCTAACTCTTTATCCTTGATCCACACCAGCAACAACTTCTCAATCTCTTTTCGATTATTTGTGGTCTATTTTTGCTCGCACAGTAACACCTTTTGCAACATCAGCTTGCTTAATTTCTTCCTTCTTAAGCAGGATAGAAGCGATAGTTGACCTGTTTTTGCCATATATCCTGGCAAGATCACACAAATCGCACACCACTCTCGTATTTTTGTATTATTTCCTTCTTCATTTCTACGGTGTTTCTCACTTTCATCAGCCCAGGGTACCACTAAGAACTTTCTTAGGACCCATGGTATCTTATTTCACAGTCGCACTTAATGAACAAACTCCAAAAAATTATAATTAAGTGTGAAATGTCTGGAGAAGCGTGCAGGGTATTGTTCTCCCGAGTGTAAACAACGCGGGACTGGTTCTCCATGCCTGCGCGGTGAGGCACCCAGCGCCTGGGGGACAGGTCACGAACGCATTCGTTCGCCGGAAATTTTTTGCATGACGATTCATTTTCTTGTACTTGACGATTTGTTGACTGTGAGCCGTTTAAATCGGGGGCCACTGTACAGGGGCAAAGATTTTCATCTCATTGCTCTTACCAGTTCAGTTTGCAAGGTGATGGAACGCCCAGTAAATAAACGTTTGATGTGGTATTTTACACAATAGTTTTCCACTAGTCAGTATGGCTTTTAAGGGGTGTTCTACTTTGACCCCCTTTCTTTTTGATCGTATGTTCATCATGCCTTTTCCGATAACCACTCAGTTATCGACATCTTTTTATCTTGAGAAGGCATATGACACAATTTGGAGATATAACATCTTGACCCAGGCCTCCCTTTGGCCTCTGGGCAATCTACCATTTTCCCTTTAGAACTTTTATCTGAGCAACATTTTCGTTTCGGGAATAAAACTTTAGCTTTGTCCCAAACTGATGGTGTTCCCCCAGGGGTGTGTCCTGTGCACCACCTTTTCTTCTTGCTATAAATGATCTGGCATCTATTCTTCCATCTA
>WNWK01043121.1:5000-15655 GCA_009830355.1 Cherax destructor
AGAAGGAGATAATAGAAAAATATGAAAGTGGAGTGCGTATCAGTGAGCTAGCCAGGCTGTATGGTAAACCCTATTCACCATCGCTACCATTGTGGATAAGAAATATTCAAGTAAAATCAAGGAAGCTGTTGTTGCAAAAGGTGCATCTGTGATCACAAAACAAGACCACAAGTGCTGGAAAATGTGGAAAGGTTGTTGTTGGTGTGGATCAACGAGAAACAGTTAGCAGGAGATACTGTTTCGGAGGGAATAATATGTGAAAAAGCAAGGCAGTTGCATGATGATCTCCTTAAGAAAATGCCTGCAACGAGTGCTGAAGTGAGCGAATTTAAAGCCAGCAGAGGCTGGTTTTACAAATTTAAGAATCGAAGTGGCATACATAGTGTTGTGAGGCATGGTGAGGGAGCCAGTTGTGACAAAAGTGCGGCTGAAAAATATGTTCCTGAATTCCAGGAGTACCTAGAGGCTGAATCAATTCCTCCCCCAACAAGTGTTTAATTGTGATGAAACAGGCCTGTTTTGGAAGAAAATGCCCAACAGGACCTACATTACTCAGGAGGAAAAGGCACAGCCAGGACATAAGCCTATGAAAGACAGGCTAACTTTGATGCTGTGTGCCAATGCCAGTGGTGATTGCAAAGTGAAGCCTTTACTGGTGTATCTTTTTGAAAACCCCCGAGTGTTTGGCAGATGCGGTGTCAGCAAGTCTAACTTGTGTGTGATGTGGAAGTCTAACAAAAGGCTTGGGTCACAAAGGACATTTTCTTAGATTGGTTCAATGAAGTGTTTGGCCCCAGTGTGAAGAAATATCTATTGGACAATAATTTGCCACTTAAGTGCCCCCCTGATAATGGACAATGCTCCTTGTCATCCTCCAAACTTGGTAGAAAAATTGTGGAGGAGTTTAAATTCATCAAAGTAGTTCTTGCCCCCTAATACCACTCCTCTCCTCCAGCCCATGGACCAGCAGGTCATTTCCAACTTTAAAAACTCTATACCAAAGCAATGTTTCAAAAGTGCTTTGATGTGACCACAGACATGAACATAACCCTAAGAGAATTTTGGAAAAACATTTCCATATGCTGCATTGTGTACACCTTATAGGTAAGGCTTGGGGGGGAGTGACTACCAGGACTTTGAACTCTGCCTGAGAAAATTGTGGCCAGACTGTGTCCTAGAGAGGGATTTTGAAGGTTTTGGGGCTGAGCCTCAGAACCCTGAGCCTGAGCCTGAGCCTGTTTTGGAAGAAATTGTGGAATTGGGCAAGTCTTTGGGGTTAGAGGTGAGTGGTGACGATGTGGAACAGTTGGTGGAGGAGCACAAGGAAGAGCTAACCACTGAAGATCTGCAAGAGTCAACAGCAACTGGAACAAGAGAGCAGAGGTCAGGACAATGGTTCAGAGGAGGAGGTGGAGGTGGAACAAAAATGGAAGAATGTGCCTTCTTCAAGGATTAGGGAGATCTGTGCCAAATGGAGTGATGTGCAAGCATTTATGGATGAATATCACCCTAACCATGCTGTTGCAGGCCGTGCTGGCAACCTGTACAATGACACAGTGGTGTGTCATTTTAGGGATGTGTTAAAGAATCGCCAGACACAGATCTCCCTGGACAAATTTGTTGTTAGAAAGAGGTCTAGTGACTCTCAGCTGGTCCTAGTGGCATTCAAAGAAAAAGGGAAGTAACCCCAGAAAGAACTTGGTACCTGCAGTGTTAATGGAAGGATTCCCTTCCAAACACTAGCATACTACTCCACCTTCTCCCTCCTCCCGTCCTCCACACATCAACAACTCTTCAATAAATGTAAGTGACATGTTATTGTAAAATATTTGCATGTATTTATGTATTCTTTATTCAATTATGTATTTTTAATGTCCAAAAGTTCTAAAAATATTTTATTTAACTACTTTTGAAGTCTTGGACGGATTAAATTTATTTCCATTATTTCTTATGGGGAAAATTGATTCGTTTACGATTGTTTCGCTTTAAAATATGCCCTCTCTGAGGATTAATATCGTAAGTCGGGGTACCACTGTATATGTATATATGTATATATGTATGTATGTATGTATGTATGTATGTATGTATGTATGTATGTATGTATGTATGTATGTATGTATGTATGTATGTATGTATGTATATATATATATGTATATATATATATATATATATATATATATATATATATATATATATATATATATATATATATATGTATATGTTTTTATATATATATATATATATATATATATATATATATATATATATATATATATATATATATATATATATATATATATATATATATATATATATATATATATATATATATATATATATATATATATATATATATATATATATATATATATATATATATATATATATATATATATATATATATATATATATATATATATATATATATATATATATATATATATATATATATATATATATATATATATATATATATATATATATATATATATATACAGTGGTACCCGGTTTTTATGGTCTAAACTCACCCTTTTATGTAAGTTTATTTTTTAATGCTTTTTAAGGTATTTTGGGGGTCTTAAAAGACTTCTATTTTACAACTTTTCTAAGGAGATAATGTTTGTAATGGCACTTGAACAGCATTCTGGGAAAGAAAAAAATCGTAAACCGGGGTACCACTGTGTTTTTATATATATATATATATATATATATATATATATATATATATATATATATATATATATATATATATATATATATATATATATATATATATATATATATATATATATATATATATATATATATATATATATATATATATATATATATATATATATATATATATATATATATATATATATATATATATATATATATATATATATATATATATATATATATATATATATATATATATATATATATATATATATATATATATATATATATATATATATATATATATATATATATATATATATATATATATATATATATATATATATATATATATATATATATATATATATATATATATATATATATTTTACAGTGGTACCTGACTTACGATATTTTTCATTCAAGAATGCTGTTGAGTGCCATTACCAAACGAATTTATCCCCATAAGGAATGATGTAAAATAGACTAGTCCTTTAGACCCCAAAATTACACTTACAAGAGCATTTAAAAAAATAAACTTACATAAAAGGGTGAGTTTGGGGACCATCGAAGTCGGGTACCACTGTATATATATGTATGTATATATATATATATGTATATATATATATATATATATATATATATATATATATATATATATATATATATATATATATATATATATATATATATATACAGTGGTACCTCGACTTACGATATTTTTCATTCCAGAATGCTGTTCAAGTGCCATTACCAAACGAATTTATCTCCTTAAGAAATGTTGTAAAATAGACTAGTCCTTTTAGACCCCCAAAATTACACTTACAAAAGCATTTAAAAAAATAAACTTACATAAAAGGGTGAGTTTGGGGACCATCAAGTCGAGGTACCACTGTATATATATATATACAGGACCCTCGCCATTCGAATTTAACCGCTCCAGGAGCTTGTTCTTAACGTGAAATGTTCGAAAGGCGATTTAATTTTTCCCATAAGAAATAATGGAAATACAATTAATCCGTTCCAGAAATCAAAAATATATAAAAAATAATATATTTTAATAAAATTAAGCTTCTACATAGACAAAAACATTAAATACTACAGTGCTGTACTACTAAAAGTATTAGTAAATAAATGCAAGTCTTTTTACTTACCATTATTGAAGATTGTTGATGGCATATGGAAGAGAGGGAGGAGGAGTGAGGGAGGGAGGGTTAGTGTTTGGAAGGGAATCCTTCCAGTAGGACTTCAGGTACCAAAGCCCTATCTGGGGTTACTTCTTTTCTTTGTCTTTTAATCCTACTAGGACCAGCTTGGGAGTCACTGGACACAACAAAATAACTGTCCACAGTCCTCTGTTTCTGGCGCCTTTTCAACATGTTCCTGAAGAAGGACATTGTTTGGTCACTGAACATGCTGCTGTTATGGCTTGTTTGAGCTTGTTCAGGGTGGTATTTTCAACAAAACTTTGCAATCTATTCCACATTGTACACATCTCCTTAATCTCTGAAGAAGGCACCTTCTTCAGCCCCTCTTCCTCCTCCTTCTCCCGTGAATCAATAGCCTCAAATCTGGTCTGATGCTCTTCCATTTCCAGCTCTTGCAGCTCTTGAGTTGTTAGCTCTACCCTGTGGCCCTGCACTAACTCTTCCACATCATCGCCACTCACCTCCAACCCCATGGACTTGCCCAATTCCACAATACAGTCCACAACAGGCACAGGGTCGGCAGGGTCAGGGTCAGCCTCAAACCCTTCAAAATCCCCTGAAACTCATTTATGAATTTTTCAGCTGCATGTTTGTCTGAACTGGCAGCCTCACCATGCCTTACCACATTATGTATGCCACTATGATTTTTAAATCTCTCAAACCAGCCTTTGCTGGCTTTAAATTCACTACCATTACAATCAGCACTGGTTGCAGGCATTTTCTTTAAAGATCGGCATGCAAGTTCCTTGCCTTTTCACAAATAATTGACTCAGACACACTATCACCCGCTAACTCTTTATCCTTGATCCACACCAGCAACAACTTCTCAATCTCTTCGATTATTTGTGGTCTGTTTTGGCTCGCACAGTAACACCTTTTGCAACATCAGCTTGCTTAATTTCTTCCTTCTTAAGCAGGATAGAAGCGATAGTTGACCTGTTTTTGCCATATATCCTGGCAAGATCCCACAATCGCACACCACTCTCGTATTTTTGTATTATTTCCTTCTTCATTTCTACGGTGTTTCTCACTTTTATCAGCCCAGGGGTACCACTAGGAACTTTCTTGGGACCCATGGTAGCTTATTTCACAGTCGCACGTAATGAACAAACTCCAAAAAATTATAATTAAGTGTGAAATGTCTGTGGAAGCGTGCAGGGTATTGTTCTCTCGAGTGTAAACAACGTGGGACTGGCTCTCCACGCCTGCGCTGTGAGACACCCAAGCGCCTGGGCTGACAGGTCACGAACGTATTCGTTCGACTCGCGATAATTTGTTCGCATAACGATTTCAAATTTTTTGTACTAATGACGATTTGTTCGACTGCCGAGGCGTTCGAATAACGGGGGTCCACTGTACAGTGGTACCTCGACTTACGATGGTCCCCAAACTCACCCTTGTATGTAAGTTTATTTTTTTAAATGCTTTTGTAAGTGTAATTTTGGGGGTCTAAAAGGACTAGTCTATTTTACAACATTTCTTAAGGAGATAAATTCGTTTGGTAATGACACTTGAACAGCATTCTGGAATGAAAAAATATCGTAAAGTCGGTACCACTGTTATATATACAGTGGTACCCGTTTACGATGGTCCCCAAACTCACCCTTTTATGTAAGTTTATTTTTTAAATGCTTTTGTAAGTGTAATTTTGGGGTCTAAAAGGACTAGTCTATTTTACAACATTTCTTAAGGAGATAAATTCGTTTGGTAATGGCACTTGAACAGCATTCTGGAATGAAAAATATCAGAAACCGGGGTACCACTGATATATATATATTATATATATATATATATATATATATATATATATATATATATATATATATATACGTATATATATATACAGTGGTACCCGGTTTGATGGTCCAAACTCACCCTTTTATGTAAGTTTATTTTTAAATGCTTTTGTAAGTGTAATTTTGGGGGTCTAAAAGGACTAGTCTATTTTACAACTTTTCTTAAGGAGATAAATTCGTTTGGTAATGGCACTTGAACAGCATTCTGGAATGAAAAATATCGTAAACCGGGGTACCACTGTATATATATATATATATATATATATATATATATATATATATATATATTATATATTTTATATATATTTTATATTATATATTATATATATATATATTTTATATATATATATTATATATATATATATATATTATATATATATATATATTATATATTATATATATATATATATATATATATATTATATATTATATATATATATATATATATATATATATATATATATATATATATATATATATACATATATAAATACAAGTGGTACCTCGATTCGATGGTCCCCAAATCGCCCTTTTATGTAAAGTTTATTTTTAAATGCTTTTGTAGGTATATTTTGGGTGTAAAAGGACTAGTCTATTTTACTTATTCCTTATGGGGATAAATTCGTTTGGTAATGCATTGAAAGCATTCTCAACGAAAAATATGTAACTCGAGGTACCACTGTATATATATATACAGTGGTACCTCAGTCACGATATTTTTGTTCGAAACTGTTGCAGTGCCATTACCAAACAATTTATCTCATAAGGTAATGTAAAAAGACCAGTCCTTTACACCCCAAAATATCGTACTACAAAAGCATTTAAAAAAAACTTACATAAACGAGGTTTTGGGGACCATCGTACTAGTACCCACTGTATATATATATATATTATTATATATACAGTGGACCCTCGGTTACGAATACCCCGGAAATCGTGCAATTATGTAAGTATAATTTTGTAAGTTCTTGTGGAAGTGTATTTTTGGGGTTCTGAAATAGACTAACCTACGTGAAATTTTTCCTTAAGGGTAAATTCGTTCGGTAATGGCACTTGAGCAGACTTCAGGAGTGAAGTTTTAAACTCGGGGGTCCACTTTATATATATATATATATTATATAATATATATATATATATATATATATATATATATATATATATATATATATATATATATATATATATAATATATTGTATATATATATATATATATTATATAATATATATATATATTATATATATATATATATATTATATATATACAGTGGACCCCCGAGTTTCAAAAGGATTCTTACTTCGTAAACATCGTGTTTCGTAAGCTTTTTCGACCGAGAATAGTAAAACTGCTCGTTTGTAACGTATTAGACCTGTCCGCCTGCTCCGCGCCTGCGCAGGATGCAGGACGCCGCCAGTGAAGCGTTGTTTACCATTGAGAGAACATTACCAAGCGCTCTTTCAAACATTCACACTACATTTGGTGTTTTTTTGGTGCTTTAGTGATTGTCACTGTGAAAAAAGTCACCATGGGTCCATAAGAAGCTTCTAGTGGCACCCTGTGGAGCATTCATCGAGGGGTGTAGCATTCATGCAGGGAGTTTAGCATTCATGCAGGAGTTTAGCATTCATGCAGGGAGTGTAGCAGCCATGCAGGGAGTGTAAACAGCCATGCAGGAGTTTGCAGGTATGCAGGGAGTGTAGCATTCGAGCAGGGAGGTTAGCATTCATGCAGGGATGTAAAGCAGCCATGCAGGGAGTTTAGCATTCATGCAGGGAGTTTAGCATTCATGCAGGAAGTGTAGCATTCGTTCAGGGAGTGTAGCATTCCATGCAGGGAGTGCAGCAGGCGAGGGAGTATAGCAGGCATGCAGGGAGTGTACCATTCATGCAGGGAGGTAGCATTCATGCAGGGAATGTAGCATTCATGCAGGGAGTGTAGCATTCATGCAGGGAGTGTGCAGGCATGCAGGAGGTATCAGGCATGCAGGGAGTTTAGCATTGATGCAGGGAGTTTAGCAGGCATGCAGGGAGTGTAGCATTCATGCAGGGAGTGTAGCATTCATGCAGGGAGTGTAGCATTCATGCAGGGAGTGTAGCAGGCATGCAGCGATAGCAGGCATGCAGGGAGTGTAGCATTCATGCAGGGAGTGTAGCATTCATGCAGGGAGTGTAGCAGGCATGCAGGGAGTGTAGCAGGCATGCAGGGAGTGTAGCAGACATGCAGGAGTGTAGCATTCATGCAGGAGTGTAGCATTCATGCAGGGAGGTAGCATTCATGCAGGGAGGGTAGCAGGCATGCAGAGTGTAGCAGGCATGCAGGGAGTTTAGCATTGATGCAGGGAGTTTAGCAGGCATAGGGAGTGTAGCATTCATGCAGGGAGTGTAGCATTCATGCAGGGAGTGTAGCATTAATAACAAAAAAGGCACAATACCGTCGTAAGCTCCTCTCTTTTATATGTGCGGGTTGTGTGTGTATGTGTAGTGTAGCATTCATGCAGGGAGGTTAGCATTCATGCAGGGAGTTTAGCAGGTATGCAGGGAGTGTAGCAGGTATGCAGGGAGTGTAGCAGGCATGCAGGGAGTTTAGCATTCATGCAGGAAGTGTAGCATTCGTGCAGGGAGTGTAGCATTCATGCAGGGAGTGTAGCAGGCATGCAGGGAGTATAGCAGGCATGCAGGGAGTGTAGCATTCATGTAGGGAGTGTAGCATTCATGCAGGGAGTGTAGCATTCATGCAGGGAGTGTAGCATTCATGCAGGGTAGTAGCAGGCATGCAGAGGGAGTGTAGCAGGCATGCAGGGAGTTTAGCATTGATGCAGGGAGTTTAGCAGGCATGCAGGGTGTAGCATTCATGCAGGAGTGTAGCATTCATGCAGGGAGTGAGCATTAGCAGGGTGTAGCAGGCATGCAGGGAGTGTAGCAGGCATGCAGGGAGTGTTGCAGGCATGCAGCGAGTGTAGCAGGCATGCAGGGAGTGTGGCATTCATGCAGGGAGTGAGCATTCATGCAGGGAGTGTAGCATTCATGGAGGGAGTGTAGCATTCATGCAGGGAGTGTAGCATTCATGCAGGGAGTGTAGCAGGCATGCAGGGAGTGTAGCAGGCATGCAGGGAGTGTAGCAGACATGCAGGGAGTGTAGCAGGCATGCAGGGAGTGTAGCAGGCATGCAGGGAGTGTACCAGGCATGCAGGGAGTGTAGCAGGCATGCAGGGAGTGTAGCAGGCATGCAGGGAGTGTAGCAGGCATGCAGGGGAGTGTAGCAGGCATGCAGGGAGTGTAGCAGGCATGCAGGGAGTGTAGCAGGCATGCAGGGAGTGTAGCAGACATGCAGGGAGTGTAGCATTCATGCAGGGGTGTAGCACCATGCAGGAGTGTAGCATTCATGCAGGGAGTGTAGCAGCATGCAGGGAGTGTAGCAGGCATGCAGGAGTGTAGCAGGCATGCAGGGAGTGTAACAGCATGCAGGGAGTGTAGCAGGCATGCAGGGAGTGTAGCAGGCATGCAGGAGTGTAGCAGGCATGCAGGGAGTGTAGCAGGCATGCAGGAGTGTAGCAGGCATGCAGGGAGTGTAGCAGGCATGCAGGGAGTAGCAGGCATGCAGGGAGTGTAGCAGGCATGCAGGGAGTGTAGCAGGCATGCAGGAGTGTAGCAGGCATGCAGGGAGTGTAGCAGGCATGCAGGGAGTGTAGCAGGCATGCAGGGGAGTGTAGCAGGCATGCAGGGAGTGTAGCAGGCATGCAGTGAGTGTAGCAGGCATGCAGGGATGTAGCAGGCATGCAGGAGTGTAGCAGGCATGCAGGGAGTGTAGCAGGCATGCAGGGAGTGTAGCAGGCATGCAGGAGTGTGCAGGCATGCAGGGAGTGTAGCAGGCATGGGGAGTGTAGCAGGCATGCAGGGGGTGCGGCATGCAGGGAGTGAGCAGGCATGCAGGGAGTGTAGCAGGCATGCAGGGAGTGTAGCAGGCATGCAGGGAGTGTAGCAGGCATGCAGGGAGTGTAGCATCATGCAGGAGTGTAGCATTCATGCAGGGAGTGCTGCAGGATGCAGGGAGTGTAGCAGGCATGCAGGGAGTGTAGCAGGCATGCAGGGAGTGTAGCAGGCATGCAGGGAGGTGCAGGCATGCAGGGAGTGTAGCAGGCATGCAGGGAGTGTAGCAGGCATGCAGGGAGTGAGCAGGCATGCAGGGAGTGTAGAGCATGCAGGGAGTGTAGCAGGGATGCAGGGAGTGTAGCAGGCATGCAGGAGTGTAGCAGGGATGCAGGGAGTGTAGCATTCATGCAGGGAGTGTAGCATTCATGCGAGTGCAGGCATGCAGGAGTGTAGCAGGCATGCAGGGAGTGTAGCAGGCATGCAGGGAGTGTAGCAGGCATGCAGGGAGTGGGGATTTCCCTTCGTAGAGGCTGAAGAATTCCTCCCCCAACAAGTGTTTAATTGTGATGAAACAGGCCTGTTTTGGAAGAAAATGCCCAAGAGGACCTTCATTACTCATTACTCTATCTTCCAGATGCCTGCAACTCTTCAATAAAGGTAAGTAAATGTATATATATATATTGTTTTTAATTATTTTTATATGTGAATATTTTTGTGGAACGGATTAATTGTATTTACATTATTTCTTATGGGAAATAATGGTTAATTGAAAACTTTGTGTTAAGTACTAGCTCCTGGAACGGATTAATTATGATACTCGGGGGTCCACTGTATATTATATATATATATATATATATATATATATATATATATATATATATATATATATATATATATATATATATATATATATATATATATATATATATATATATATATATATATATATATATGCAAAAGATCACAGTAAACAGGTGATATCAAAATATGCAAGAAAACCACTATGAAAAAATAGAAGAATTCCAAGCGCTTTGTGACTACTCACATTATCAAGGAACTATAACAGGAAACATGACAAGAAGGGCTTATATAAGGGAAGACTACACCTCACAGTCACATCACA